>PVIW01003877.1:0-151863 GCA_004026585.1 Noctilio leporinus | reverse complement strand
GGGTGGGTGGATGGGTGGGTGGATGGATGGATGGATGGGTGGATGGGTGGGTGGAAGGATGGATGGGTGGATGGGTGGATTAACAGATGGATGGATGAACTATAGCATTATTTATAAAGCTTGTTCTATAGGCCAGATCTTGGGATGGGCATTATTCAGATACTATGTCATTAATGTTCAAATAAACAGAGGCTCAGAAAAGTTAAGTCACTTGGCCAAGGACACCCAGCATTTAACTGACAGCTGGAATCTAATCTCTGTGAATTCAAGCCATGTGTTTCTCCGCCAGAGGATGCTGCTACTCAAATGCAAGGACTGAGCACATTTTGAATGTTTTCAGTGAAAGACTCAGGGGAAATGCCGCCTCCTTCCTGAGAATGCTGCTCCACCAAGGTTATAAACACGTGTGCGTACGTGCACACACAGGCACACACCCATCTGTGATGTAAGATTCCAGGGCTCAGGGTGTTGCCAGATCTGGGTACAGATCCTACTTCCACTGACTTTGGAGAAGTTTCCCAGTCTCTCAGCTTCAGCTTCTTCAGCTCTAACATAAGGCATGATGATGACCACACACCCCACTATTGGAAAGTTCACTAGGAAGGAGTCTGGAACCCCAGGGCCCAACCCTGGTGCACAGGGTACCCTCACCAACCAGGGGCTGCCGGTGTTCATTGCCCAGGGAGTGTTACTGCTGTTGCCCATTGAATATACAGGCTGTGGTCATGCTGGCCAGTCTAGGCAGTGCCCAAAGCCCCCACCCGTGGGAAAGGGCCTGGGTGCTGTGCTTCCTCCCATTCTAACTTCAGCTTCCGTACTTTATCAGCACCACACAATGGGCTTGGGGACCGCTCCCACTGGCCCGCCACCCCCAGCCTCTGTGCTGCTGGGAAATGGGCTCTTCCTTCCACTGCTGGGAGGGGGTCATCTTCGGTAGGGATCACCCCATGCCAATCATCCTGATAGAGCAGCCAGGCAGCTCTGGCCCTGGGAGCTGGCCCCCCGAAGCAGCCAGGAAACCCAGGTACCAAGCAGGGGACTGTGGCCAGAAAGAGAAGAAACCGAGATGGAAAGTTAGGGTTCTGATTTGCAGCCCCAAGGCTCTTCCCTCTGGGAGCTGCAGCAAGGCCTGCTCAGGGCCCAGCATGGACTCCCCATCCCATCTGCTCCCCACCATCTCTAGGCTATAGGACCATCCCTGCCAAATGGCTAACAGAGGCAAGCCCAGAGCCACCTCCCTTCACACCAGGCAGGAATCCCTGGGACCTGCCCAGCCCCACCAGGCCACCTCCAGGGACTGAGAGCCTACTGCCTCTAGGAATAACAATTATCATTTTTATTGTAATGAGGACCATAATCATAGTGGTGGTTAGGAGTATAGATTCCAAACTACCTGAATTTGAATCACAGCTCAGTCATTTATATTAGCTAACAGATCTTAGCCAAGTGACATCCTTTCTCTGTGCTTTGGTTTCTTTATTTGCAGGGTGAGGGTGATAATTAGATGCACCTCACAGGGCTGTTACAAGGATTAATTGGGTTAACATGCGTGAAGTGCTGAGCACAGCGCCTGTCCCCAAGGACATGTTTGGTAACTATGCGCCATTGCAGATGCTGCTGTTAATTGTTGAGTACTCACTATGTGCCAGGCATTGAGCTAAAGGACCGTTACAAACTGTCCCTGATTTAATCTTCACAGAAATTCTAAGAGCCACTTGCTGTCATTTCTCCCACAGTTGACAAGTGAGGAAACTAAGGCCCGGAGCCGCTCAGTTACAGGTTCTCGGGGCTGGTGAGCAGCAGGAAGTCCCTGGCCCAGTTCCAGGGCCCACCCGTGATGGAGGGCTCGGCTGTGAGCAGGGCCTTCACCTGGTTTCCCCTCTTGATCCTGACCTGACTCCTGGGCCACGCGGCCAGCCTCGTCGCTCTCTGACCAGCACAGCCTGGCAGTCCCCATGGGGCCTTGGGGAAACAGTGCCCCTTACTTGTTTAGACACAGGAAATAATCTTTCTTTAGGCTTTTCTTAAACAGGAGGCTGGGAGGTGTTACTGCATCTCGATGCTGGAAGGTAACCTAAGAACCCTCCTCTGACACCCGGCCCGGGTGGGAAGATGGGGCGGTCGGCCTCACGCCCTTCACGGATAACCCTGCACAAGCCAGCCCCCTGCAGGAGGAGGACACAGGGAAGCATGGCTGGGGAGGGGCCCCAGCCTCTGTCCCCTCACTGTCAAAGAATGGCCGTGACTCTGAGCAGAGCCAGGCCAGGCGGGGGTGGGATTCAGTGGCAGCATCCTGGGCCCAGACGCAGACACCCCTGGGGCTCCCTGGCCGCTAGGAAGAGGGAGGCACATGGACTGGCCCTGGGAGGCGTCCTGGGAGCAGCGGCAGGGAGAGGGCGGGGCAGCAGAGGGCACTGTGAGCCAACTCAACTCAGCACAGAGCCCGACTCGGAGAACTCCTGGGATAACTTCGCGGGGTCTCCTCCTCCATGGACGTCAGGAGGCCCTTCTGTAAGACAACCATAGCCAAGCAGACCACCACTCAGGTTTGTCTGGTTTGGACACTGGCGCTCACGGGAGAAATCACTCAGCGCCGGAGAGGGCTGACATGCAGGATGACATGCAGGGAGGGTCCACAGAGGGACTGTGACAATTGAGATCCAGGCAGCCTCAGTTTGGCCATACAGCAACACGGTGACCAGCCCAAGGCCACACCAGCTCTGCCAGCCCTCCTAGGCCTCACGCATCACAGGCTCAGTGCCATGGGCACAGCTTTGTGCGTACTGCAGCCTTCTTGAATCCCTGGACCGCTCCATGCAGACTCACGCCTTCCCATTTTACACGAGAAAACTAAAGCCCAAAGATGTCACCTGGTCAAGGTCCAGGACCAGGCAGGAGGAGGCAGCTGAGACTTGAACCCCGGTCTGTCTGATTTCATAGCCTGAAGGCTTCACCCCTTTCCTCTTCACCTCTTGCCTGGCAATGCCTGCAAACCGTGGCCGGTCGGCATCCTCTGACCCTCTTAGCCAGCCAGCCAGCCCCTGACTCCTGACCCTCACCAGCATGACGGACGCAGCGTCTGGGGTAGAACCAGAGAAGGCTGGACAAGCATAAGGCCACTGTCCAGCTGCATGTGTTGGGTGGACTTGGACAAAACATTTTTCCCTCGGCCTCAGGCTCCCCACCGGGAGACGAGAACAGCTGGGCCCACCTTGATGCAGCGCTTCGGAAGCTGGAAAAGGGAGCTGGAAGCTGGTGAATGTTAGGAAAACTATCACTCCTCCAGTTGCTATTGTCTTCCTCCTCCTCCCCCTCTTCAGCGTCAACACAATTCCCATTTATGGAGCACCCACCAGGTGCTGAGTGCCAAGCCCTGCCCTTAACACTTTACACGAGCTGGGCTATTTAATTTCAGTAACACTACATGGAGATACTATTACCAGACCCATTTCACTGATAAGGAAACTGAGGCTCAGAGAGCCTCAGGGAAGGCCCACTACCAGGTGAGAAATGGAGCGGGACCAGGGTGCTTGCCCAGCTTTGACCTTACTTTCTCTCAACAAGGGTAGGTTTCTATTCAAGCTGGCTGGCTGGAGGGAGCAGAACATGAATGGTGATGAAGGGTTCGAGACTTGGTCAGCAGAAGCCACATAGAAAAGCAGCCACCATGGGGCTGGGGCAGCTTCCAGGGCTCTGCAGGCTAGGGCACTCAAGCCCAGGAAAAGAAGCAGCAGGTGCAAGGAGGGTGGGGGAGAAAAGGATGCCAGTGGGAACTCCGGGCACCCAAAGGAGGAAGCTGAGACAGGAGAAAACTGGTCCAGGCCTGCTGGACTCCCACGCGGAAGTATCTGCCCCAAAATAGGAGCTGAGGTCAGCTAATTTGGGGAACTGGAAATGTGTGCCTGAGTGAGTGAGACCTTATCTGTATTATCTGTCTTTGCAAGGGGAGAACTTGGAGGGTCTGGAGGGGGAGAGCAATGGAGAGGCCTAAGGGAGGGCCCTGAGACCCCGACCGCCCTCTGAGGGGAGCACCCAGACTGTGCCGAGTCAGCCAGAGGCCCTGCCTCAGCAGGACGGAGGCCTGGACTCTCCTGCAGCAGCTGCACCACGGAAGGGCCTCAGACTGGGACACTCAGACTATGAGGAACATCACAACCCCTGGGTGGCTTGTTTACCATGCAGGGCCTGAGCACCTCCCCTATGGGGATTCTGCTTCCAGAAGCCTGGAATCGCCTCCTCCTGGGGATTCTGAAGCACATCCAAGTTTGAGAACCACATGAGGAAACTGAGTTCCAGTCTCAATTCTTTTGGCATTTAGTCCCAGTTCCTGGACCCAAAGTTTGAGGTCCTGTTCCTCAGGGACCCAGCCTGCTTTCCTAGCCCAACCACCTTTGCACAGGTGTCCTCCCAAGTGCCAAGTCGGCTTCATTGCTGTGGCTTTGAGGCTCAGGTATCTGAGGCCACTGCCTGCCTCCGTGGGGAAGCATACTGACCCCTATCAGCCTTGTCGTCCAGGGCTTGGAGGCACATCTGTCATCCCTGCCATGCAGGAATCCCCCGCTCCAGCCAATAACTGGCCTCTGCAGATGTGTCTGTCCAGGCCATGTCCTCTTTCACACAATGCCTGCCTCAGCCTTTCTGTTTGTGCCAGACCTGTGCAACCTTCAAGGCTGAGCTGAGGGAAGCTGAGACAGGAGAGCTGAAGACTTCTCTAGAAGCTTCCCTGATAGTCCAAGGCCCTGGGACCTCCCCTCCATAAACCCCCAGGTCTCTGGGGTCAGCTACCCTCGGGAGACACTGACCACCCCACCAGCCTGGCCTCCCAACAGCTGTCACCACAATACCTTGCACTGCACACCTGGTGGCACCTTGCCAGCATTCACCTGTCGCCTGCACTGGTGTCATCAGGCACCAGACGCCTCTGAGTCATCCTCAACCACCCTGGGTCTGGAGGCCCACGAATCTCTGCCTTTCGGAGAAGGGCAGCCTGGCTCAGAGGAGCGGAGTGACTCACCCAAGACCACACAGTAAGTAAAAGAAGACAAGCTGGCTAGTGAGCTTCAAGGACACGGCACAATCATTTCACTGTGAGGCCACCTTCCCGGCCCACACAGGCTGAGCCCTGCCTCACACCTTTCTGAGCCCCTGCTGCGGCATGGAGCACAGAGCATGGCACACAGCAAGGAATCAATCAACACTATCCCTCTACTTGTAACTACTCGCAGGAGGCGAACGGCATGGCGGTTGCGAGTGCCATTCCTGGAGCCAGATTCTAATTCTGGTTCTGACATTTAGAGCCCTGCTGGTGAGATGACCTCTCCATGCTGCAGTTTCTTCATCTGTAGGGAGTAGTATCTGCTTCACAGGGCTGTTGTGAGAGTTAATGAGTTCATGTAAATTGCTTAGAAAAATGCTGGCACAGAACAAATACATGTGTGGTCGCTGTTGGCTAACAGGAGATCTGATCTTGCTAGGCATGGACCAAGTTGAAATTGTAACTATTTCTCTAGCTACTATCTTGGGTCTTTTAGATCCAAATACACAATGTTCTGGAGTAGGTTACATCTGCTCTACTTGCCGTGGGGATCTCCAATGCCACGGAGCGGAAAGAACACAGTATCTGGAGTCAGAGAGCCATGGGTTTAAGTCTAGGCTGTGCCTTCTAGTCTCCCCAGGTCTTAGTTTTCTGTTCTGTCCAACAGCTACAAGGC
This sequence comes from Noctilio leporinus, assembly GCA_004026585.1. NCBI lineage: Eukaryota > Metazoa > Chordata > Mammalia > Chiroptera > Noctilionidae > Noctilio > Noctilio leporinus. Next base: position 146,152 of record PVIW01003877.1, on the reverse strand, counting down.
TCATGGGAAGGCTTAGCCAGGAAGGTCCTGGTAAGGATGAGACGAAGTGACTGCACTTCCCCTGCCACTCCTGGACCCCGTCCAACACCACCAGCTCATGTACCCACTCCCCTCCACCCTTGGCCTCCTTACCTTCCTGTGTCCCGTGAAAAAGAAGGGAAGGTGGTACATGGAGCCGCCATTGTGACCCAGTTCCTTCTTAAGGGTGCGGGGCGAAGGCATGGCCCAGGAGGACGAAGCGCCCTCCCCGTCGCAGCAGTGCAAGGTGTTGTCGGAGGAGAAGCAGGGCGTGCGGGGCTCCTGCAGCAGGCTGCCCTCGCTGTGCGTCCGGCGCCGCAGCGAGTTCTGCACGCGCAGGGACAGGCCACCCTCAGCGCCCTGGCCCTGCTCGATCATGCTGCTGCGCTTGGCCTCGCTGCGCTCTCCGTAGTTGTCATCGCTTGTGTCCTCGTCGTCCTCGTCGTCTTCCTCCGCCTCCTCCCCGTCATCGCCCTCCTCGGCCTCCTCGGCACCCTCTTCAGCCCCGGAGCTGCCTCCCTCCGCCCCTGCCTTCTGGCTGTAGGTGCTATCCAGCCGGACCTCAGGGATGATGAAGGCAGGCCTGGAGGCCACAGGTGGGTCCCTGCTGGCTGCTGGTGGGTCCCCAGGGCTCGTGGTCTCTTCAGGAAGGGTCGCAGCTGGCGAGGGGGCCTGGCTGGGAGGCAGGCCTTGACACGGGGGCAGCTCCTGAGCAGGGGGGTCCTGGGCGACAGGGAGGTCTGTGCTGAGCAGAGGGTCTTCTTGCTTAGCAGGAGGGTCCTGGCTGGGAGGGAGGGATGCAGCTTCAGGGGCTTCCTGGCCCGGTGGGGAGTCCTTGTTCGGTGAGGCTTCCTGCCCTGGCGGGGGCTCATTGCAGGAAGGGGGATCTTTGCTGGACAGGGATTCTTGGTCAGGAGACGGCTCCTGGTCGGAAGCGGCGTCCCTGGCAGATGGAAGGTCTTGCCCTGGCGGGGGCCCCTGGTCCTTGCTGGGTGGAGGCTCCTCGGCGCCTGGCCCCTTCCCTTCCTCCGAAGGCATCTCCCGCCTCTCATCCACCTCCACCTCAAACATCTGGAAACAGAAAACAAAAAAGGTTCAGAAGCGGAGGCTGCGCGAGATACCAGGGCCTGTGGACGCAGAGGCCGAAAGAAATTCAGGCAGGAGCCTGAACCCCACATGGCACCACATGGGAACCTGGAAATCCTTTTGGCTTAGCTGTATCAGAGGACCTTAAAAACACGGCTGGTCGCTGAGGGGAGAACCAACGGTAACAACCAACGGCCACGCCAGATTAAACCCCGAGACGATCTTCCCAGCGGCCCTGCAGGCAAGTGTCAAGGTCCCTCTGAGAAAGGGAGAAACCAGGGTCTGCATTCGTGGGACACAGCCCAGCCAGCTCCAAGCCAGAGCCATCTCTACGGGGGCGAATCTTGGAGCCGGCCAACGGGTATCTTTTACCCAAACCAAAGCTTTTCTGTGTAAAGCCCAGTGAGTCATTCCAATAGGAATTGGCTCCCGGTGTTTACGTGTCTTTTGATACTAAATGGAATGAAATGAGAACTTCAAAGCATTACGGACACCTGGACTCAACAGATGTCGCAGACACAGGGAACTTCACTGGCGGGCCACCCGGTGACTTTTAAACCGTGCTTGCAGGAACCTTGGGTTTTTCACACACAGGAAAGAAAGCATTTTCTGCCTTGCACACAACCCCCAGAACCCTCGAAGTTTTGCTTCGTTCCTATAGGTGTCAAATAGCGCTCTTGACCAAGAAAAGCAGCAGTCTCGCATGAAGACTGGGGTTAAGAGGCCAGGAGTGTCACCAGTGCCACAGCCACACAGGGGAAGCAGGTCTCAGGCCCACTGGAGTTGAGGTCTTGGAATGCTATTGCTAGAATCACTTAGAGCCCAGTTTTCATCCACGAAGGCGCCATAACCAACTAGAACCGATGGAAAAGACAGACCCCACACTTACGCAGACCCCACACCTATGCAGAGACTGTACAGATGTGTGAGAAGATGTGTGTGCACACAGAGGCCAAGAATTTCAGAGGTACTTACGCCTAGAACATAGGTTAAGAGCTCTTGCTGTGGAGACCCTTCATGTGGCTTTGACAGATGAGAGAGCTGAGCCAAAGAGCAGTGACCTACCCACTACTGCACAGCCACCCAGACTGAAAGGCCGCGCCAGGAGCTGAGAAACCCTTTCAGCCCTTGGGAGCCTGTGATGGTGCAGCCCCAGCCAGACCTCACATCCGGGAGTAAGTGGCCAGCCATGGCTCACAGCGGCAGCCAGAGGGCTGCACACCGGCGTTAGGGGTCACACTGGCTTCCGGGAGCCCCAGAGGGAATGTGAAAGCACAGTGTGGGTGAGAACCACCAACCTGAGAGCATGAAAGGGAAAGCACCCCTACCCCCAGTGGAGATGGTGGCCACTACGCGGAGGGCAAGCTTCAGGGGACTGGAAAATGATCCGGAGGGTCCGATTCCTGGCACAGCCAAAGTTAGGAGCCCACACGCCGCCATGGACCTCCTGCCCTGGAAACCCTAGCTGAATCTGGGAGAGGATACTACCTGGGGACCCTTAGACCTCATACAGCCTCACACCCTGAAGTATCAGCAACCCCAATCCCACTGCACAGAGAGTGAAGCTGAGGCCCGGAGATAGGCAGGGGCCAACCTAGGTTCCAGGTGGAGCCAGTCACTAAATCGCCTGGGCCTCAAGGTCCCCCCTACTCAATGGGACAACCCCCATGGCCAAGTAACCACCCAAGTAACTATGGAAAGTGTAAAGCTTCCAATGGGATCACCGTGATAGTAGTCACAGTGCCTTTCAAAATACATCCAGAGGGAAGTGCTGAGATCACAGACCTCAGACAGTAGCACACTTTTCCCAGGGATCCCTAGAAGCAAACTCAGTCAGACACCCCAAATCAAAGCTGGTGACTGTGTCACCAGGTCCCCCAATTCAGAAATCTCATCTGGAAACACGGAGCTATACTTCACCCCATCAGGCTGCTCCCAGGTGGACAGAGAAGCCCTGGGCTGAACTGACGGAAAGACTGACAGCCTAGTCTGGACTGTGAGCTAGGGACATGCCCAAAGGTACCAATCAGGGCCAGGTGGGGGTCGGAGCCTCAGGCCTCCAGCTCTGGCTTCCCAAGCAAACTCCAGGTCTCAGTCCCTAGAGAAGTGTAGATCCCAGCCCATCGCCCCACCCACCAGGGAGCAAGCATTCGCCACCGAGAAAAACAAACTGCCCAAAGTCAGCTCTGATGATTCCAGTTTGCTCACCCCAACCTGGAAGGACGGATGGAAGGAAGCAGCCACCGGGTGCCCTGGGGCCTGGCCCAGAGTGGCCCAGAGAGGGGAGCAGGCAGCATTTCCTCCTTCCTGGGGGGTGGCCCAGCTGGGTCCCAGCGGTGACTGCCTCCCATCTGAGCCCGCCCACACCTCGGGAAAGTGCTGCAACAGACCCAAAACCAGAAATGCAAGTCAGCCTGCCTCTGCCAAGCTCGCCCTAAACAGGGCCAAACCAAACAAAGCCGGGAAGGGAAGTGTGGCTGTCCCCAGAGGTCCCCTGCCCGGGGCAGCTGAGAAACACCAGGGACCGAAGAGCCCTCTTGCATACCAGGAGTTTGGTGTTGAGGGGACGGAGTCGGGCTTTGGTCCTGAACCCTGTGGTGTCCCTCTCCAGCTGTGCACCCCTAGCCAAGCCTCCCAACGTCTGGGACGCACAGAGACGTGACACCACACTGGACTCCTAAGTGCGAGTCCACACAGGGCCTGGCCCAGGAGAAGTATTGGATGAAATGGTGGCTATTATCAGCCTAGTCTTATTTTAGGGATGAGGAAATTGAGATTCTAGCGGCTAAGAAAATGACCTAAGAAATCAGAGGGTGATTCAGTCTTGTCTCCTGACAGAGGGTCTCCCTGCTTACTTAGACCCTTCCACACAAGTGTTTGGAACCCCCACGGGTCTAGAACACGGGGGAGCAGGCTGAGCACTGCCAAATCTGGGCCCATCCCATACAGGCAGCTCTAGGAAACAAGGACTGGAGCTCATTGGTTCTGATCAGTGCTTCTGGGTGGGCCACCCAGGCAGGTTTGGTCAGGCCAGTGTTCTTGGGAGAGCTGGGGTGGGGGCTCCTTAGGAGGAGAGGGGTCCCTGGAACACAGGAAGCCTCTGAAATCTGTGGGGGAAGGGGTGGCAAGTAAGAGAATTAGAAAAGTTGTAAGGCTAAAGATAACAGCAGTCACAGAATAGATGCCAGGCATGGGACTGTCCTGTGAGCAAAGAAATGACGCATGCAGAGCATGCTACATGAAGAGTGCTCTAGGCAGTATGAGCAGGACAGGGGCGGGGAGTCGGGTGATGACTGGGACATACATACATTCATTCATTCCCCAGGCACTGAGTGAGGCCCTGGGGAACAGCAGAGGACAAGTCAGACACAGCCCTTGCTGTCATTTGAGCAGAAAAAACACAAAAGATTGGACGATGGGTCTTAACGAGTATGGTGAGTGCTTTGATGGAGGAAGTGCAGGCAGCTGGGGACACCCAGGAAGGCAGCTGTTGCAACTCTCTAGGGTGACAAGAATCCAGACAGAGAAACCAGCCTGCTGGCCCAGGGCCTTGAGTCCAGAGTCCCCAGTGCGGCTGCCCCTCTCCTGTGGGGAGCCTCCCACTGCCACCCATCACTTCTTGGGCTTGGCTGGACCAGGGTTAATTCTTTCTGTCCATGGCTCGACCACTAAAAGCACACAGGAAATGAACCAAGACTTCTAAGTGGAGCTGCTGTTCAGAAGCTAATCAAATCTTCTCCCCAGTCCAACCCAGGGCTCCAAACAGGCCAAGGAAGGGTAGCAGGTGTGACACCAGAGCTCTTGCTCACATCAGCTCTGTCTGCTGCTGCTGCTGTTGCTGCTGGCAGTGACTTGCTCAACATCACACAGCTACCAAATGTGGAGCCAAGGCTGCTAGCCCCAGAGTCAACCTGCAGCTCTCACTGCGATGATTCATCATGTCCACTACACATGCTGGGCTCCCCATGTGCCCTCAAAAGCCACTTCCTGAATGAGGTGGGAGGGTGGTGGCACGGGTAGGGGTGAACTGGGGTTTGCCTCCATCTCAGGGTGGCCCTCATGCAGCTAGGATTTTACAGAAGTAGCATAGGCCAGAAAGCCAGAGAGCTGGGCCTGCAATCTGCATTCTGCTATTTGCCAGCTGTGCGGTCCCAGGCTACCACTTCTGGTCTCTCTACCATAAAGCAGGGCGAGGACACCTCTTGTCCCCTGTCCCAGAGAACTAAGGGGATCAAGTCGGAGGGAGGGCAGGAAAGCGCTCGGGGAACTGGAAAGCCCTTGGAGAAAGGAGGACACTATTAGAATTCTGGCCCAGCGTTTGACCTCCAGGCCTGACTTCTGAGACGGGTTGCTCCTTCAATTGGCAGCAGACTCTGAGTATGGCTCAGGGTTCCTGGCTCCGTGCTGGCTTCCAGGAACCGCAGCTGCTCCAATGACACTTAGCTCCCCAACCCAGCCGCAGTCCAGCACCTCCAGCCCAGCCTCTTAACACCCGAAGTCTGCCTCCAGCTGCCAGCTAGGGATACCGGTCGTGACTTTACACCGACTGGCTGGGCGACCTCAGGACTCCACCTCTCTGGTCCTCAGTTTCCTTAACCATCACATGGGATTAACACAGCTCCTCGACAGTGCCGTGGAAGGGGTGGCTGAGCCAATGTACACCCCGAGCTTGGCGCAGTGCAGCCACGGTCACCCCAGCACAGCACAGCTTTGACATCGCCCTCCCTGGATTTCTTCCAACAGATCTGATGACTCCTTCCCGACTCCGTCACGGCCTGTTCCAGGGAACCTGCCCCAGGTCCTCTCCCATCGCAGTCCTGCTTGCCTGCTCAGGCACCCACCGAACTCCCCAGACAACAATCACCATCTGCCCCCTCTGGCCGCTGATGATGCCAGCCTAGACTTGCTTCCTAAGTCCAGTCCCACCAGTAAGTGTTCACCAAGCTTTCATGGGACACTGCTCCCAAACAAGGCTCTGGGCTCTGTGGACACAAAAGGGGATGAGAAAGACATGATCCCTGCCCCAGTGGCGTTTCCAGGCTAGAGAGGAAGGACTGGCATTAACCACGCTGTCACCCACAGGAGCATAATGAATACGAACTGTGATCCATTATCTGAAGGACAATGCTAAGATGCTATGTGAGAGAAGAGAGGGGGTGTGTGGGGTTGTGGGCGGACACAGCCTGAAATCTGCTCCCTGGGCAGGGGGGAGCTCACAGGGGGAGGCTGCGGGCAGGGGCCGGGCCAGGAGCTAGCACCTGGCAGGGTGGAGAGCGCCCCTGTGTGGCTGGAGTCCAGGCATGGAGACAGGACCTTCTCTGGATATTCCATCAGTGCCCCCAACTCAACACACCCCGAACTGAGTGTGAGCTCTCCCCTGAGTCTGCTCCTCCTCTCAGAGTCTCTGAATCAGTGATGTGCAAACCAGGGACCTGGGTATCATGCTCCCTTCTTTTTCCTTCGCTACTACCTCCTTGGTCAATCACCAAACCCTCATGATTATGCCTCATAAAATCTTAAGGATCACTGGGGAAGCTTATACATGTGTGGGGACGAGGAGTGTACAGGAAATCTCTGTACTTTTCCTTTCAATTCAATTAGAAACTTCTCTAAAATAAGATTATTCGTTTTTAAAAAAGGTTTCCTCTCCCTCTATCTCCCATATGACCACCTCTCTCCAGAGCACTGTCATTTTCCACCGGGACTGACCTCGACCTCCCCGCGGCAGTCCAGACCTCTCTGATCATTCCCGGAGCCATGCCAGGGGACACCTCTAAGTGCAAATCTGACCCGGTCACTTCCTCTGCTTGACATGTGTCATGGTTCCACCAATGCCCTGCAGGTAAAGCCTGGGATCTGGAGCCCTGAGAGATTCCGGGCTCTATTCTCCCTCCAGCCTCACTGCTCCCCATCTGAGGTGTTTGATAAATAAATAGATGAATGGAGGAGAAGTACAGTAAACTTCAGGGGAACATCTAGACTCTTCTTACTCCAAGTGTGACCTGTGAACCAGCCGTGGCACCACCAGGAGCTCATATGAAATATGGAATCTTAGACCCCGATTCACAGTTCTTGGATTGGAATCTGCATTGGTGATTCATTTGCATGTTCAAGTTTGCAAAGCACTGATCCAGATGATTGATTCTCAACTGAGAAGAACATTGTAGGATCACCTATGGGGCATTTAAAAATCTCTATCTGGCCCCAACTCCAGACCTACTGGGTTCCCTAAGACTAGGGGTCTGGGCCTCTTGAGTTTTTTTCTGGCTCTCCACATAATTCTGGGGAGCAGTCTCAGTTAACAGATGAAGTGAGTGAGTAAGGCCCAGAGGACAATGACATGCCCAAAGTCACACCACAGAATCAGGGCAGAATCCAGACTAGAATCTAGTTGGGGACCAGTTCCAACCACACTGTTTCCTCTGCCACGGGAATTTGGACTTTTGAATTTCAGATGGAAAGTTCTCTGTTCCTAAAGGATCCCACAGCAACTTGTGGGGCTCTTAGGGGCTCGGGAGGATGGGAGTGCACCCATTCTATAGACAGCAATACTGAAGCTCAGAGAAGCAGCAGCTCACTCAGTTTAGAAATTCTCAAGACAAAGCTAGTATATAGGGAAGAGGAACCCCTGAGAAGAGAAGAACCTCCTCTTATAGCCTTCCCTACTCTTGGCACTGCCACCAGGCTAAGCCTTTGGAATCTGTTGGATGCCCCTGTCCCCCCCCCTCTCCCCTCCAATGCCCAGCCTTTCACTTGGCAGAAGGAGGTGGTCGCCAAGGTCTGGGTTTCCTGTACTAAGTCCTGTCACCACCTTGCCAAGCCTCTTCTCTGGGGGCTTGCAGTCCTGCCCTCCCATCCCACCACCCGAGTCACCTATCATACCTCTAGCTCTCTTCTCATCGGAAAGGTAGGAGCATTGAGACTGGGTTTCCACATCCTCTTCCTGTCCCTTTTGGAACTGATGCCCTCCTTGGGCAGAAGGAGAGAGCACCAGGCTCTACAGGCACCGGCCAGCCCGTGGGCTCCACCACCAAGCCCCTCCCACCTGCACCCTCTTTCTCTGCCTGAGAAAACATTTCCTATTATCTCTATCTCTTCAAGCCCATTTCCTGCCCATCCCTTGGGGCCCAGCTAAGTGCTCCTCTGAGACGACCTGGCTAAAGGGCTCTCTACCCACTGCTAACGCCTGGCCTGATCTCCTCTCATGGCCCTGGGCAGGCCCTGCTTTGACTCATCAGGACTGAGTCTCTGGCTGACTCACCCCCACCCCCATCCCCACCCCCAGAGTTACTCAGCAAATACCTAGCGAGCCCCAGCCATGAGCCAGGGCCTGTGCCCAGGGCAGGACAGCGGAGCCAAACAGTGGCAAGACACCTTATCTGCCCTGGAGGCATTAGGTCTCCGGGGTAGAGAACCAGGGGAGAGGCCAAGGCACTCTCCCTCCCACCCACTACCACCCGAGGGGGCTATGAAAGCAAAAATGGGTGGGAAAGGAGACAGCACGGAACATTCAAGGAAGTACAAGTGGTTCCACGGAGCGGAAGCATGGATATGTTAAGGAATCTGGACTTTTTACCCAGAAAGCAGTGTAAACTTGGTACTGCAGAGACAGGGAAGGCAGATCTAGAGATGGTGGAAACGGAAAATGGTGGAAAAGATAGGGGAAGAGGGAGAGGAAAACCATTAATTGAGCATTTACTAGACACTAGGCACTGTGAAAATTGCTTTACACTTGCTCTCACTTCCGGCCACCCTGCGAGGTCCGTATCATTGGCCCCTTTTTGCAAATAAGGGAACTGGGACTTGGAGAGGTTAAGTAACTTGTGCAAGATCAAAAAACAAGCAGAGAAGTCAGAATGGACCCCATGGTCTGCCAAGCTCTAAAGCCCTGCCCTTCCTACTACCCCATGACTTCATCTCCTGCCCCTGTCACTGCCTTTCTTCCTCCCCCCCTTCCTTGAAAAGACTTTACCAAAACATGCACCTTGGCCAGGCATGGTACGCAGCACCAGATGCAGGGGCTCTGCTCTTACCCCAAATGGGTGGAGAATGAGGGGCAGATGTACCGCTCTGGGGAGGGATGGTGCAGAACTCCACACACCCAGCAACCCTCCCACTCTCCCTCCCTCCCAGGGACCACCTCCTGGGCAGAGCCAGCAGCATGTGGCTTCTCTGTGATATCTATACTAGGTGTTGAACGAAAAAGTGCCTGAAACTAGGAGGACCCCGGGAAGGGCACAAATGGTCCCTATGGCGGTGAGACCAGGACGTGGAATCAGGCAGGCCTGGAGTTGTGTCCCACTTCCTGTGTGGCTGAGTCATGTGCAGCCTCCCTCGCAGGACTGCCAACGGTGGGAGGCCGGGCCTGGGGCACAGCATGCTCAGCCCACCATGCCCTTCCCCTCTATGGCCTGACTCTCCCTCACCGACAGAACCAGAGGCCTACCCAAAATCTACAGCTTAACTCCAAACAATAGCTCAGAGAACAGGGAGCACTTTCAGAGCCAGGTTAGTAGAAAGACGCCTACTGCCTGGGAAGCAGCGGGGGCTTGAGAGAGATCAACCCAGGTTCAAATCCTGGCTCTAGCACCTCTCAGCTCCGTGCCCTTGGCCAGGCTGCTTAACCTCGTCGAGGCTCAATTTCCTTATCTGTAAAATGGTGACACAATTAGCAAGTACCTACCGCATAGCATGGTTGGGAGACAATCTACATAAAGGAGCTGGGCACGTAATAGGTGCTCAATAAACAATTTCTATAATCATAAGTTTAACTCTCAGTGTCATCAGCCTCTGCCCCTGCATGCCACGCTGGGAGACAGCACTTGACACATTTGATCCTTACAACAGCCTGGGGACAGGGGCACTGTTACCTGCACATTGCAGGGGGAGGGGAGGAGGCCCCTCTAAAGGCCCTGGAGAGACTCAGCGTTCACTAGTCTGGGTCAGTCTAGCTGACCACATGGCCCAGGCCAGGTGGATCCGCTCTGGGCTGCACTCTCCAGGGGGCGCCTGTCCAGCTCTGAACCTCAGCCAGCCTAGCGGGGTCCGATCTCAGGGCTCACAGCGTGGCCAGATCTCTCCGTGGGTGCATCAGGGCAGGAGAGGCAGAAAGCATCTCCTTTCCAGAGATTCCCCAGGCCTCATCTGTCTGTCCCAGTTCCTAAAATATCCCCTCCTTCAGGGCATGTAGTCCTGGCAGCACTGGCAGGAGAGTGAGGGAGAGGTTCTTCCCCTTGAGGACATGGGTGGACAGCTGGCAACTGGACTCGGCTGCGACCCTCCAAGGCCCTTGGCATGCTGCTGCCCCCACCTCTGCTCCCCGGAAGCAGGCACCGCCTGCCTGCTGAGGAATGATGTTGAGGCTGGGTTCACAGTCTGCCCCAAACTCATTCTCCCATCATCCTCTGGCCATGGGACTTTCAGCCATGCCCCTCGCATGAACCTATTTTCCTCTCCTGATTAAAACCTCTTCATCTCTCTGGGTTAGTCGCAGGTCCTTGCCCTGTTTCATCTGCCCCTGCCAGCTGACCTCTCTACCATGTCATTGCTTCTTCTTCCCCCCAGCCAGTCAGAACTACAGGTGCCCTTTGAACAACACAGTTTTGAACTGCACAGGTCCACTTATATGTGATTTTTTCCCCACTGAAATACTGTACAAGTGTTCTTCTCTTCCCTGTGATTTTCTTAATAACGTTTTCTTTTCTCTAGCTTACTTTATTGTAAGAATACAGTGTATAAAATACATCAATACAAAACATGTGTTATTAACTACATATGTTATCAGTAGGATGTTAGTAGTTAAGTTTTTGGAGAGGCAAAGTTATACATGGATTTCCAACTGCACAGAGGATTGGTGCCCCTAACCCCCCGTGATGTACTCTCAGACACCTCTGCACCTGTGCTTTCTGTGCTTTCTACCTAGAGCACCCTGCCTTCCCCTACCTGCCTGGCAAACTCCTACCCTTTAATACTCAGCTCACCTGCATATATTGCCCCTGATTTCGAACAGAGATGATATTGCCCTACAGTGAAAAAGGATGGCCTTTTAAATAAATTAGATATCCACTCAGAGGAAAGGAGTCTTGACTTCTACTTCACACCATGCAGAAGAAACTACTTTAGGTGGATTTTACATCTAAATGTGAAATGTAGAACAATTAAACTCCTAGAAGATATCATAGGAGAATATATCCATAACCTTGTAATAAGCCGAGAAACAAGATTCAAAAAGCATTTCCCATAAAGATTGAGAAGTTGGACTACATTAAATAAAGAACTTCTTCAAAAGATACCCTTAAAAGACTAAGAATACAAGCCACAGAGTGGGAGGAGATACTTGCAGTGTGTATATCCAACAATAAACACTATCCAGTGTATTTCTCATCTCTTTTTTTTTTAAGATTTTATTTATTATTTTCAGAGAAAGGGGAAGAGAGAGAGGCAGAGAGGAAGAGAAACATCAATGTATGGTTGCCTTTCACCTGCCTCCAGCCACAGACCTGACTGGAGACCTGGTTTGCAACCTGGTTATGTGCCCTGGCTGGGAATTGAACCAGTGACCTTTGGGTTCACAGGCCAGCGCCTTATCCACTGTGCCACCAGCCAGAGCTTCCAGAATATTTCTAAGCTGCCACAAATCAGTAAGAAAAAGAGCAAATAATCCAACAGAAAACTGGGAGAAAGACTTGAACACTTCACAAACAGTTTATCCAAATGGCCAATCAGCATAGGAAAAGGTGCTAAACTTCCTCAGTCATTGAGGGGAGGCGACGAACAAAAAGCACAATTAGGTATCACCACATCTAATACCAACAATGCTGGTGAGGACATGGAGCAACAAGCATGCATACAATGCCAAGGGTGCATTGGTGTCACACTTCGGAAAATTGTATGATAGTATCTACTAAAGTTAATTATAGGCAATTTTATGACTCACAGTTGACAACCTGAAGTATCTGCCCAACAGAAAAGTATATATAGTGTACTAATAGACATGTGCAAGAGTATTCATAGCAGCACTGTTCATTATAACCTCCAACTGGCAACAACCCAAATATGCATCAACAGGAGCACGGATAAACTGTGGTATATCCATGCAACAAAATACCACCTGGCAATGAGAATGAATAAAATAAAACTTCACATAATAGCATGGGCAAATCTCACCAACAAAAGGCTGATGGAAAGAGGTTAGCCTAAAAAAAAACCACATACTCAGCCTAAAAGAATACACACTCAGAGCCCTGGCTGGTAGCACAGTGGATAAGGTGCCAGCCTTCAAACCCAAAGGTCGCAGGTTCGATTCCCCAGCCAGGGCACATAACCAGGTTGCAAACCAGGTCTCCAGTCAGGTCTGTGGCTGGAGGCAGGTGAAAAGCAACCATACATTGATGTCTCTCTCCCTCTCTGCCTCTCTCCCTTCCCCTCTTTCAAAAAAAAAAAAAAAAAAAAAACTTAAAAAAAAAAAAAAAAAAAGAATACACACTCAGTATACAAGTTTCAAAAACTGGCAACACTAATCAAAGAGGAAAGTTGGGAAAGGGGTTACCCTTAATGCAGTAGTGACTGAAAGGGGGGTGGGGAGAGGGGGTTCCCAGGGTACTAGAATGTCCCATTTCTTGATCTAGAAGGTGTGTTCACTTTGCCAAAGTTCATTAGCTATATGCTTCTAATCTTCCTGTAAGTTACACTTCAACTTAAAAGTTTACTTAAAAACGAACAAAAGCCTTCATTCAGTGTCTCCCCTGCCCCTTGGGCTGGGCTTCCTCCCTAAGCCACTTCCCTTTGTACCCAGTTCTGCCAGCACATTCCAACTGACTCTCCCCTGCAAGAAGCTGCTGTGCCACCTCCCAAGCACTGAATGCCCACTCTGTGCCAGACTCTGCGACAAGAGCCTCACTTCGCCCATAGCAACTCATTCAACAACAGCCACCACCAGGTAAGGTGCTAGCTCCCTCCTGCTGCTGGTGTGACACCGTGTCAACACACAGGAAGCACTTCAGGTACACATGTCATCACACAATCCAATGCCCCTGGAACATTGCCTGAGGAAAGAGGCAAGGAGAGGTCCAGTGTTTTGCCCAAGGACACATGACTGTAAAGTGGAAGGACCAGGTGCATGTGTGCAGCACATCGCAGTGGCCTCCCCTGGGATAAGGTCCATGTGTCTGGGCAGGAATCATGTCTATGCCTCCGAGGGATGGACAGACCAGGACAGAGACCTGTTCCTTTGGTGGACAGTGTGTCCGTGACCAGGTTCTGCCTCACTTCCTGCAGAAAGCGTCAGGAAGGCTCCCAGGCTGAGCTGCAAGCTTTCCCAGGATCCCCACAGCTCCCTCCCCAGGCTTCCCCATCCAAGCTGGTTGTTACCATCCATCCAGCTTACCCTGGTGCTAGATTAAAGATGGGGGCTTTTCTGTCTATACGTCCGGTACTTGGCAATGCATGGTACACAGTGGATACTAAGCACATGTGGAAGGAAGGAAGCAAAGAAAAGAGGGAGGCAGGCAGAGAGAACAGTACAGAACAGCTCTTTGGATCAACTGGGAGCTTCACTGCTTGAGGTCTGAGCCTCGAAGGTTTCCTGGATGGACTCAGTTCCAACCCTTGAGCTGAGGAGGTTCCAACCACACCACCTTTCACCCCATGGTTCTCCCCTTGGCTGCCTCCAGTCTTTGCTCAAGGTCTCCCCAGCCACGGGGTTCCCAGAGGCTCTGCCCAGCTCTTCCCTGCCTATCCCCGGGTTCCCCACCCTCTCCGCTGGGCCCCAAGGGTCTGAGTTCTACCCTTAGCCCGAGGCTGACCCCACCAAAAGGTAAGGAGGACACCACAGAGGGTCTTGGCTACTAGAGGGAAAGTGTGCCAGGTTCCAAATAACTTCTTGTGCCCCCTGCCCTGCCTTTCTAAGTTGGGAGCTGCTGACATTCTCTGGCGGCAGCCCCAGCCACAGTGCAAGGAACAAATGGCTGGCCGAGGGCAGGGCGGAGAGGGCAGAAGCCCTGGGCTATCTGGGGTGATGGCCTAGGCCCACTGCCAGGGGAAGAGGGTGTCCGGCACCCTTTCCCCCCTCTTCTATGCCTGGAAACTTTGCTCTCACAGCAGCTCACGGGCCCAGCAGCCCTCTCCCCAGTGCTACCCACCCCCACCCCAACCAGATGCCTGGGTTCTGCCGGGGGCAGGGGACTGTGGCAGCTCCCTGGGGCTGGGCCTGGCTGGCCTGTGGTGAGCGGCTCCAGCGTCTGTGGGCTGAGCCAACTGAGCCGTAAGCAGCCTTGTTTATCCCTGGGAGGAATGATGGCTTTCCCTGAGCAATGACATCTTGGAAACGGCCTGGCTTCACAAACAACAACAAACCTCCCAGCCTCCCAGCTGGCATGACAAGGTTTCTGACCAGAAGCGCCTGAGAACAGGTTCGGGGCTGCTTCCTTGCTGAGCCAGACCCTGGCCTTGACCCATGACTCTTGGAACCCAGGCAGAGGAGAGGGTCTGCAGAAAATCAAAGGATCAGGTGGATGGAAGGGGGCCTGGCAATACCTGGTCCAGTCCCTGGTTGCTCCAAAGGGGAAACTGAGTCAGAACAAAAAAAAAAAAAAAAAAACTTAGTTTCCCGAGATCCTCCAGTGAGCAGGGACTAGAATGCGTCTCAGTCTCCAGCCCATTGGCCAACCAAGAGCTTTCTCTCCGGCACACACTGCTGCTCCGGAGGAGAGCTGGGCTCCAGCCAGTAGGCCCAGAGGTCCTAGCAAAAGCCGTGTCAGTGGCCAGTCCACAAAAAGGATCACCAAAACGAAAGCCAGGTGCTCTGAGTGACCCAGTGGGTGTAATGGAGAGAGACCTGGGCTGGGCAGCTAGAGACCCATATCTTGTCCTCGCTGTGCTGCTGGGTGGAGTGCAACCTCAGCAAGCCCTCAATCTCCTGCCTCATTCCCCAACCTGCCCAGGAGGCAAATGGACTCAGCTATCTACAGGGTCTTAGAGACCAGGTGAGTAAAAGCTCTAAGAAGCCCCAGGAACCCTGCCGGGCCTGGGCACTCCCTTCCTCAGTTGTGCCTCTTCTGGGGGAACCAGACAGACCCCTGGCCGATAAGCCACGGAGACTCGCCTCCCTGGTTGGCACTACCTGAAGGGGGCTCCAGCTGAGCTCCAAGCCAGTCTGGTCTGTGCAAAGGGCCATAAGCATTGCATTCAAATAAGCCAGGGCTGCCCCTTCTACCCTCGAGCCCAGGCCATGCTGTGGATACCATCCCACCCCAGTATGACCGCTGCGTAGGCTCTCCTGTGGCCTCAGGCAGGCTGAAGCCAAGATTCTCCCCGCCTCACCGCCTGTCAGATCCACCCTCCACCAACTCCTTGACTCTATGGAAGCAGCCCTGACAGGCAGAAACCAGGGCCCCTCCAAAGGGACTCCTCACCAGGCCCTCAAGCTGGTGGTGCCACCGTCTGCCAGGCGGAGCTAGGAGATGGGCAGAAGGCTGACATGGACATCAGTGCTGTTCCTCAAGGAAAACCCATCCAGCCCTTTCTTCCCTTGGGACCCAGAGACGAATAAGGCCCAGATTCACACAGACAGGACACAGACAGGCAACCACCATGGGCGTACCACCGATGGGCAGCCAGACCCCAGCTGGCGCAGTTGTTCCAACCGTCAAGTCTAGGGAAGGCTGGGACCTGGAGAGAAAAGAAGAGCTGGGCTTCCCAGGCAGTGGGAACTTAAGGGCAGAGGCAAGGAAGCGGGGATGGTGTGTGTATGTGTGTGTGTGTGTGTGATCTCATTGATACCAAATACACTGAATCAGGAGCCTCATCAATGGTTTGTGGTCCAAAGCCCTGGAGACATCCCAACAGGGGGTCTCTTTGCCTCAGCTGCCTCTGTCCTCACCATTCCCCTGCTGCTTGTATGCCCGGCTGGGCCTGGGGCAAGCTTTGCTAAGGAACTTGGCTTCCTGAAGGGTTTGCCCTGGGCTAAGTCTGCCATGTGCTAGTGCTGGGGAGGAGGGGAGGTGCCTGCTGGCTAGGAAAGGAGGACTCTGGGGGCCCTGGTGGAAACTTTGACGGTGGCCGCAGTGCCCTGGCTGGGATCCCGCAGGCGCTGGTGGGGCAGGCACTGCAGCTCCTTCCTTAGGAGGAGATATACCCACCCCATCTGTCTCAGGAGGGGAAGCATAGCTTCGGGCCCAAGCTTTAGGGCAGCAGAATGCGGAAAGTTTTTGGTGAGTGGCCTGGTGGCCCTGTCCTGAATTACATAGTTCAGGGTGGGGTAATGACACCCACAAATCCTATCCTCGCCCTGGCCTTGGTTCTGGCCGCAAGCCTGCTATGTGAACTTGGACCTGGTCCCTACCCAGGTTCTTCCTCAGCCCTGAGGTCCCAGGGCACAAGGGCTCCTCCTGAAACCTCAGGACAACAGTAGAGATGTGGGGCTTCCAAGCTGAGGAAAGAATTGGCCTCTGCCCCGTACAGTGGGGTAAGTGGGTCCCTAACCATTGCCTCCTTCCTTATGGGTCTCAGCTGGAGCCAAGGGAGCAGGTGCAGGACCTTTCCCGAGGGGCTCGGGAGACAGAGCATCCCTGCTGTGCTTCCAGGGGACATTTCAGTAGAAGTCTCAGAGATCAGAGGCAACCCCCCGGGGATCAGCCCCTGAGACCACCCATCACGCTGGCATGTAACCTGGTACCTGGTGCGTGGTCAGCATCCCTGGCGTAACGACCAGCACCACTAGCTGAGCATTCCCTCCCCAGGCAATGTCCAGACTTCTGGTCACCAAATGTTCCTTTCTCCCAGAAAGAAAAGCCGACGGACCAGCCCAGAAGTGGAGAGCAGCACACAGAGGAGGCACGCCCCTACAGTGGCCCACTCCCCCCACGGAACACACACAGAACCCAGAGTTTGGTTGCAACATGCCCATCAATGGCTGCCCTGGGGAAGAAACCATAGACACAGGGGCACAGGGTGACTTGGACAAGGTCCCCCCGCCCACCACACACACAACCCCCCTGTCCACGAGGCACCTACCCAGCACACTCCGGCAGGGACCCGGGCGACTCAGGGCTGCTGCCGCTGCCAGCCCGCCCACCCAGGTCCCCACCCGGCTCCTCCTGCCGGCGGACGGGCGGGCGGGCAGCCGTGTCAGTGGCAGCTCCTGGCGGCCGTGTCAAGCAGCTGCCTTCTCAGACAGAGCTCCTTTGTGTCAGCAGAGCTATTTATGGACTTACCCAAGTTCCCCAGGGGAGCGATACCTGCTGGGAAAAGCAGAACCAAATGACCAGGTTCCACCTCCCACATCTAGGTAGCGTTTTCAAAACCCTTGCATCACTCAGCCCTCCTCCTTCTCCTCCTCCTTCCCCTCCTCCTCCTCCTCCTCTTCTTCCTCCTCCTCCTCCTCCTCCTTCTCCTCCTCCTCCTCCAGAGCCCTTCCCAAACACACACCCTGTCCAGCTGGCTGCCACCACTAGGGAGAGAGGCTGGATCTCTTTCTGCCATCACACAGAAAACTCTGCGGTTTCCCAAGCCCCTTTCGTCCCGGGGATCCGGGATGTCTCAAGGAAGAGCCTCTGCCAGCCCTTCCTTCTGCCTGCCAGGGACCCAGCTGGCTCCGGGGGTACCTGTCCCCACTTCAAGCCCTCGCTCCCCACCATCTGCCTCCAGGGCCCAGACTGGACCTGAAGTACCACCTGGAGGGGAGTCCACTCAGAGGGGAGAGGCATCCACCCCTCTCGGCTGCATCCACTGGCACTATAATCCGAAGCTGACTGCACCCCACACACATCCTGAGGGCTTCCCTGCGGGGGCAGCACAAAGCCACTGGCCACAGCTCTGGAGGGACTCACGGAGCCAATCACTGAGGCTTCCCTGTCACACCCCCAACTCCAGGCTGCTCTCACCCAGTGGGTGGCTGCGTTCAAACCCGGGTCCTGCAGCCACCACAGGCTGACTCTGAGAATGCCACTCCCAGATGGGAAAGCAGAGGCTTCAGCCACCTCCCAGCAGCACCATCCAGGGCAGCGGGACGGACACACACGTTTTCCCTTGTGCACCAAACTCTGAGGAATCAGAGAGGGACAGAGAGCTTGCTGCCTCTTCCCCTCAATCTCATGGTACAACAGCTCAAGAGTAAGGGCCACAAGTAGAGGGTACATCCCTAACAGAGGGACCATGGGGGCAAAGGAAAGAGCATAGGACTGGGAGGCAAGGGTCCCCAGTTCTAGTTCCGGCCGCAGCACTGCTTGGTTGGGTGTCACTGAGCACACCCCCGCCCACCTCTGGCCCTTGGTTTCCTCATCTGTAAATTGGGGTTGATAGCCCTTGACCTGCTCACCTGTGGGATTAATAGAGCATTCAACGATCACGTGCCAGGCACTGTTCAGAGAGCTTGGCCTTCATTAATTTTTTTAATTAGCCACCACCAGCACCTTATCAGGAGGAGACTATTATTACCCTAAGAAGACCCTGGGGTATGGAATGGTCACTCAGTCGGTCGAGCTCCAAGGTGCCCACTCCCAGCCACTGGGCCACCCCACCGCTGCAGGAAGTTGCTTGGTCAGACTATGGCTGTGGCAATTGGTGCCTGATGTCAACAAACACATCCTGGGCTGCGCCTGGGGCCCAGATTGGGGGTGCCCATCCCATCGCCAGCTCCAATCCGAACATGCTTACTACTGCGGTGGCAGGCCCCCTAGGATGTTGCAGCGCAGAAAAAATGGGGCGGAGGAGCCCCATCCTCCTTTCCAGCCCCATCCCACCTTGGCCACCCTGGGCTGAAGCACTGCCCCGTTGGCCCTTACCTTCCCTGTATTCGTCCCAATGCCTCTGAATATCTCTCTCTGCCTGTCTCCCTGCCCCTGCCTGTCTGACTCTATTCCTGCCTCTCTCCTGCAAAGAAACGTATGCAAGCAAGCACCTGGGGTAAGAAAACGTCCTGAGGCAGCCCTCATCAACTTGAGTACTTACAAAATCCAGTCAACATTTTGTCTTGTCCCTGAGGGCAGAGCTAAGGCAGTCCTTGAAGAAAGCTTCCAGACTGGAAGCCTGTTATCCTGAAGGGTTCTGGGAAGCAGGACCCATCTCGTCCTAGGAAACTAACGAAGTGAATCTCAGGAGATGGCGATTCCAAGAGGGCTGATCAGTTCCCTGTGGGGCTTACTGGTTCCCAGGATAAAATCTGTGGTACTTGGGATAAGACTTCTTAGGGGGCAGGACCTGAATATAGGGTTCCTTGAAGTGTGAGGAGCCCATGAGCTCCTCTTTCAATCAACAAACCTTCTTTACCTTCTTTCAATCAACAAACAGTTCAGAGCACCAACTATGTGTTGGCCTCTGTGCTAGGCCCTGGGGACTGGGCTCCGGACTCTCAAAGCTGACAGACCAGTGAGGGAGACCAACATCAGCCACCCAGTCAGACTAACGAGCATAAATAAACGTTGCATTACGGCAGGCAGAGCAGCTCTGCCAACGCAGGGCCCTGGGTCCAGGACGGATCCTGAATTCATTCATCAATGCTCTGGACCACAAGAGTAATCAGGAAGGGGCACAACAGTTGGTGACCCAGGCCCAGGTGTCAGCCAGGTCAGGCTAGGAGAGTATCTAGTGTCTGGGGAAGTCAAGGGCCCTCCCAGTGTG
The DNA here is from genome assembly GCA_004026585.1 of Noctilio leporinus. Classification (NCBI taxonomy): domain Eukaryota; kingdom Metazoa; phylum Chordata; class Mammalia; order Chiroptera; family Noctilionidae; genus Noctilio; species Noctilio leporinus. The sequence continues at coordinate 126,433 of PVIW01003877.1, read as the reverse complement.
CAGCCTGGGCCATAATGGGGGACTCACTGACAGCCAGGCTCTCTAAGCTGGTGGGGTCCCTTGGAGATCTTTCATTCCTAGTACCCATTTACAGCCAGTTAAACTGAGGCCCAGAGTGGGAAAGAGCCCACCAAGGACATGGAGCAACTGAGTGGCAGGGCTGAGGCCAGGGATTGCAAACATCCAACCAGCGCTCCTTCCATTGCCCCCCAGTGCTTCCCTAGATGAAGCACCTACCCAAACGACGGTGCTGTTCATGTAGGGGGAACTGGGGTCTCTCGAGCAGCGAGATCTAAGTGGCCCATAGGCCATAGAGGCTGGTGCCGGGGCACTCAGGGCCTGGACCCCATTTGGTAGATAAACCAAAACGTGGTTTATCTACCAAACACTTATTTGATATTTACAATGGGTCAGCACCGTTCAAAGCACTTCCTGGTTATTGACTCATTAAATCTTTATAACTATCAGCCACAACGTCTAATGACCCCATTTCATAGATGGGTAAACAGAGCACAGAGAGATTAGGAAACCTGCTCAAGGTCACACACCAGTCAGTGCATAGCTACAGGTCACGTCCAAGTCTACGCTGCACTCCTGCCTAGGGCAGCCCATGGAACAGCAGGCTAGACGGCCCAGGCACACAGGCAGACTCCCCACTGTTCAGGCAAACTGGCAGCAGCTTCCAGGCCTGGCCCAGGCAGGGTCAGTGGGGACCTGATGTTTGCACACCTCCTATGTTGGTCAGGACGGGCAGCGCCCAGGGCTCCAGAGAGGCCCCAGGAAAGCATGGCAGCGGCGGCAGGATGCGGCCCAACCCCGAGAGAGACTGCTCTCCTGCAGCCCGCACCACGGCAAGGTTTCCACCATCTTCCCCTGTTGCCTCCACTGCGTCAAACCCGGAACATCCAGGCTTGTGTTCCCAAGATCCCATCATAAACTGTGCACAGACGGAATCCCACCCGCCTGCCCCGCAGACGCTACCTGGGGGAGGCCCGGCCTCAGGAATGCCCTCCTCAGAGAAAGGAGGGTACCTGCCAAAGGCTTTAACGAGCTTCCCCATCCTAGCTTCTGATCCAAAGTCCACCTGGAATTTGTTCCAGGGTGGGGAGGAGGGTGATGCCGCTATGGCAGACACTGGGCACAAGTGAGGAAGAGGTGCGGCCCCAGGAATTCCAGAGCGCAGGACAGACCAAGAGCAAGCTCCACCCCCACAGCAGCTGCTCTGTCTTTCACTACCCTGGACAAGGCCAGGGCCAGCCCGTGCTTGGGTGCCTATGGTAATGGGAGCCTGCGGGGACGCTGTGCCCTGCCCAGCCTGCTGTGGAAGAGGGTGAGGACACTGGCTGCCCTGTGAAGCTGCGGAATTATCTGCGTATGCCTGCTAAGCCCAACCTTTGAACTTGCTAACCCCCTTCGGAAGTTCTGGGCTCTTACTCATTGGGTTGCACAGCCCCAGTCTGGGGGTCTATGGGTTCCATGCAGAAAGGTCCTCCCCACCAAAGAGCGGCGAGCCAAGAAACATTTATTCGTTATTTCTATAACCACTGGATCCCTACTATGTGCTGGAGCCTGTGCTCAGAACTATGGCCACAGACTGATAAGGGAGCAGCCTGCTGTTAGGGTCTGACTTGATGGTGGGCACGGCTGCCCCTAGCTCTGATGCTGCAAGCAGGGACTGTCCTGCCAAGTCTGGCCTCTGTGACGCTACCACCAGGGCAGGGGACACGCTCTCCCACTGCTTGCTAGGTCATGCCCTTGGCTCTTCCTGGGGGCACTTGCCTTGATCTTGGGGCACTTGCTGCAAGTGGTGAGGTGGGGTGGGACAGAACAGGTATTCTCAGGTTCAGACTCACAAGGAGTTCTGGCCTGTAGCCTGCAGAGTCCAGGGTAAGTCCCTTCCCCTTTCCTGGCCTCAGAGTTGCAGGTCGAAAATGCAGCCACAAAGGGGTGGTCTGGTGGCCCCAGACCCACTCCTTCCCTTCAATGATCAGTCCCAGGCCCCTCCAGGCTCTCTCATTTATTAGTGTCAGTCAGTGGTATTTAGAAAGAGCCCAGGCTTTGGAATAAAAAGAAACTGAATGTGAGCTGTCTTAGGCAAGTCACTTCAACAGCTCTGAGTCTCAGTTTCCTCATCTGTACAATGGGGTTATTGTCATCTACCTCACTGGGTCCTGTGGGGACTACATGAGGCTGTATAGGTAGAGTGCCTGTCACAAGGTCATTGCTCAAAAAAATAAGAGTATCATTGTTGTGTTGCCATTGTTGTTATTATCTATAAAAGGACAGAATTTACATCGAGAGGATCAATGTAAAGAACAAAGTTGGTGCCTGGCATGTACTAAGAGCTAATAATCATGAACATTTATCGAGCAACAGGATACTATCATCATCTCCATCTTACAGATGGGGAAACTAAGGTTCAGAAACCTTACATGGCAAATAGGCAGTACAGCTCCAATACCTATGCTCTTAAGCTGTGTGCTCTGCCCCCAGCTCACGTTCCTGAAATGCTTCTCCCTTTGCCAACTGCTTCTTCAGCAACTTCAGGCAGTGAGGACAATTCCCAACCTGCTTGTGGGAACTGTAACTCCTAGTCACAGCTAGAAGAAGCCCGTGTGCAGCAAAAGCCAGGAGACCAAATGGACCCCTTAGAGAGCTAGCTGGCCCTGAGAGCTGTCACTGGCTGGATCCTTCCTCCAGCCTGGGCACATACTGCAGTCACCTTAGCAGCCTCAGCCTGACCTTAGGTGGCTGCAGTGGCACAGGATGGCCAAGACCCATGACCATCTCCAGTCCTGGCTCCAGTCCAAGCAGCCATATGCTGGCTGGAGATTTCAGGCTTTTGGGACCAATCCTCAACCCACTGTGCTTGCTAGCTCCAGGGACAGGTTGTGTCCTGACTGCAGAGCAGCTGTGAGAGTTCAGCACAGAGCAACTGACTCAGATATGTGGAGACCAGTTCTGTGACCTTGGCTGCTAGATGTGGTTCATCCGCATGCTCCCCCGAGGCTACTCCCTGCTTGGATTGCTGGGCCTGTGCCCAGACCACCAAATCGGTGGCCATAACCCAGGCACTTCTGACAGCATTACTGCCACCAGGAAGGGTGTGAGCCAACACATAAGCAGGCAGAGTCAAGACATGGAGTGGGTAAGGCCTGGTCTTGGTGATGTCATTCAAGGTCCTGAGCCTGTCAGTTCCATTTTCTGGCTGAGGCTAACTTGAGCTGGGCTCTTGTCACTTGCAACTGGAAGATTTCTGACCAATGCAGACGGCATCACCAATACTTAGCACAGTGTCTGACGTAAACAGGCGCTCTGAAATTATGTGTTCACTTAGTCATTCAACAAACATTCCGTAGTGGGAAGGTTTGCCCTTTAGCGAGAGTCATCTTGGCTGCTATTCAGAGAGGTGACTAAAGGGCCAGAAAGTAGGGAGAGATCTGCAAGAAGACATGCCGCAGTCCCCAGGACAGAGACGAGGCCTGAAGAAGATAGCTGAGCGGAGGGAAGGGCAGGGAGGGCAAGATCCCCAACTCTAACCTCACTAGGAAACCTGTGACATCCTATCTCCTCTTCGGTCTAGTCTCCCAAGCTGTTTCACTTCCATCATTCTAGCACCCCCATGTTTTCTCCCTCTGGTTTGGGTCTGAGGGTTGGATTTGAAAAGCAGGGAGTATAATGTAGTAGCTGAGAACACAGGGTCAGGGGTTAGGAGCCTGGGTTTGGATCATGGCCTACACCTCCTAGCTATAAGACCTCGTACAACCTACCTAACCTCTCTGTTCCTTTGTTTCTTCATCTATAAGACAATAATAGTGTTGGGTGGATTACATATTATAGCAGAGGGGGAAAAGCACATTCAAGAAATATTAGGTACCCTTATTACTTTTACTATTAATACTATTGGTAGTAGAAAACTGAGAAAGAGGGACTTAACACACAGGAAATAAACAAATACAAAAATGAAAAGAAAATTTCCCTGAACGAAGGGCAGACTTGAATCTTCAGACTAAAAGAACTGAAGTTAGTACCTGGAAAAGTTAACAAAAAGAGCAGACACATCTAGAAAGAATCTAGTGCAATTTCTACATTCCAAAGATTAGAAAGAGAAAATCTTGCTTGTTTTCCTAAAGAAATCCAAGAGCATTGTGTTCCACCTGCGCCAACACCAGCGGCTGGGATGACGGAAGGGCTGCTCTCAGGTTTCTAGGGAAATGGGCTGTTAGATTGGAATCCACTACTCAGAAAAAAAGCAAACATTTTCACACTTACAACGACCCGAGAAAGTATGCTAGCCCCAGACTCTTCCCGGAAAAATTATTCGAGAAAGCTCACCAGCCAAAAACGAGTCAAAATCAAGAAGTCAAGAATGAGATGATGATGTGTATTTAGAGACTGAGCAGCAACGAAACTAGAGGCAGGTATTCCCTTAACTACTGATACATACGTAAGAAGTTAAATGCAATTTAAATAACTGATGCTTAAACTATAATAGAACTGATGTTTACAAACAGTAACACTCAGAAACTGGGATTCGAGATGATTTCAACAACACTGAGGAGATAGGAAGAAAAGCAAATAGAAGTACGGGCCAGGCCATGAGCTCGTTCTGGGTAGTCACAGGTGAGGACAAACTATTCTGAATCTGGTGTCATTCCTGACATTGAAATGTGTTCGTGGAAAAGGAAGCGTAAAACCACTGGCAGGCGACAGTTTGGATATAAAACTTCACAAGAAGTTTTGCAGAAGAATGGGGACTGGCTGACTATTAAAACACATTATTAAGCTATAGTAATCGAGTCTCAAGCTGATGAAGTATTAGCCAGATTAGTGAGGGAGACAAGAGCATTCAAAAACCCACCTCCTTTTGTGTGGAAATTTGGTCTTTAAGTGAGAAAAGGAAAAACACCTGAAGAAAGAGGTTTGGAAAAAATTAGTCAAAGAAAATATTACTTAAAGAAAAAAATTAATTAGAATTCCATCTGCTACCAAGAACTAAATTAACTGCAGATACATTGAAAATATGAATGTATTTGAATAAAATATAGAAGACTATTCATTATAATCTTGGAGTGGGAAATGCCTTAGAAAGTATAGCCTTCTACCTACCTCGTAAAAAGATTTGATTATAAAATATGCTAATGTCTGAATGATAAAAGGTAATATAAGTAATGTTAAAAGATAAATGGTTAACTTGCAAAAAATATTTTTTTTTTGCAACCTATACAATATTGTAACCTATACAAAATTGTAACCTATACAATAAGTAAGTGGTTAATATTCTAACACATAAAGGGTTCTTATAAATAAGACAAAAGCCCCAGTAGAAAATTGGGCAACTGACATGAACTGATAAGCCAAAGAAGCAGAAATATAAATGACTAATAAATGTAAAGAGAAGCTCATCTTCACTAATAACCAACAATTGCAACTTAAAATGAAATGTATTTTTCACTTCTCATATCACCAAAGGACGAAAGGAGCCGTAACACCTCATATTAGGAAGGGTGCGGGAAACAGGCACTCTCATTCACTGGCAAGAGGAATGCAAATTGTACATTTATTTAACCTCCCTGTTCCTTTGCTTTCTCATCTGTAAAATGAGGATAATAGGAGTAGCGTTCAGCAGGTGACAGGTTTAAACAGAAGGAAAATATTTGCAGAGCACTTTGGTAGTGGGTGTCACACTATGTCCTCCAGAAAAATGCAGTGAGACATCATATACAGGACACTGTTAGGATGTTCAGCACAGCAATGCTCGTAGTATCAAAATACTGGAAACAACGCCCTGGCTGGTGGCTCAGTGCATAGGCACTGGCCTGCGAACCCAGAGGTCGCTGGTTCGATTCCCCAGCCAGGGCACATAACCAGGTTGCAAGCCAGGTCTCCAGCCAGCTCTGTAGCTGGAGGCAGACAAAAGGCAACCATACATTGATGTTTCCCTCCCTCTCTGCCTCTCTCCCTTCCCCTCTTCTGGAAGTAATAAAACCTTTAATAAATAAATAGATTAAAAAAAAATACTGGAAACACCTGACTGCACATCGGCAAGGGAGTAAATAAATTATGGTCTGTTAGCTACTAAAAACAAAGAGAATATTAGGTACAGATATGAAAGATTTATATGCTATATTGAGCTTTTAAAAATGAGTTACAGAAACTTTTGTATGATATAATATTATTTAGTAAAGCAAAACATAGTGTACTGTATGTCTACATACACGCATGGAATAATTGGAGACCACACCAACTTACCAGAGCTGTGAGATTTTCTTTATTTTATTCAGTTCAGTTATGTTCTATATTTGTATACAAGTTTTGTACAGGTATATTATCAAAGAACATTATATAATGTTAGCCCTGTCTAGGTGGTCCCATGCACTGTAGGCACTAAAAGGTTTCAGGTTCAATTCCTGCTCAGGACATATATGGGAAGCAACTAATCCATGTTTCTCTCTCTTTCTCTCTTTCTCTCTCTCTCCCTCCTTCCCTCTCTCTCTAAAATGAATAAACTTATCCTCAGGTGAGGATTTTCACCAAAAAAAGCATACAGTGGCAGGTGAAAGGCAACCATACATTGATGTCTCTCTCCCTCTCTGCTTCTCTCCCTTCCCCTCTCTCTGAAAATAATAAATAAAATCTTAAAAAAAAAAAAGCATACAGAATACTAAATAAATATTTTTATTTGTAAATAGATTAAAAAGTTTCATTTCCTCAAATAAGTTTAACAAAAATGTACAAGACCTATATGAAAAAAAACATTTTTTTCAAAACTTAACTTGGGAAATCTTAAAAGAATATTCAAGTTAATGAAGAGACATAATCTTATGCCTGGGTGGAAAGAGATATTGTATAGACTTCAATACTCCCCTTTCTAAAGAATATTTTTAATCTACGTATAATTAAAATCTCAATGAGATATTTTTTGGGGGCAGGAAGGGGATAGAGATGATAAAATTATACTAAATTTCATGTAAAAGGATAAAATTTAAAGAAGAGTAATGACCAGTAAATGAGTGGATCAAAAAACTGTGGTACATTTATACAATGGAATACTATGAAGCAGAAAGAAAAGAGGGACTCCTGCCCTTGGAGACAGCATGGACGGAGCTTGAGAGTGTTATGTTAAGTGAGACAAGCCAGGTGGTGAAAGACAAATACCATATGACCTCACCTATAAGTAGAACCTACTGAATGAGACCAATGAGCAAAACAGAACCAGTGACAAGGAAATAAGGAACAAACTGACAGTGACCAGAAGGGATGGGGAAGGAGGATAATGGGCAGAGGAAGGAGAAGGGTCTAGTCAAGGAACAAGTAAAAAGGACCCGTGGACATGAACCATAGGATGGGGGTTGACTGTGGGAGTTGGAGGTGGGCAGGGCAGGGGAGAGCAATGGGGGTGGGTACTGGGACAACTGTAAATGAACAACAATCAAATTTTAAAATGAAACGAAAAAGAAAGGTAATGAGAGGGTACTTATGCTAACATAAGGTAAAAATATTGAAACAAATAACTGAGAAAAATGAAAAGTATTCTGCCTCATATTATAAACCAAAGTAAGTTCCAAATAGACCACAATGTTAACATTTGAAAAACAAAACCATAAAGTTCAAGGGAAGAACAATGGCTATTATATAATACTAGGGTGACTAACACAACACCAAAGGGAAAAATATTCTTAAAAATTTATAGCTATGATAGCAGTCATCAAAAATGTAATTCACAGCCATAGTAAGATACAATATCACATCTACAATATGGTTATAACTTAAGAAATGGGGAAATATGTGTTAGAGAGGCTGTGGAGAAATTGGGATCCTCATACCCTGATGGTGGGAATGTAAAATCATGTAGGTGCTTTTGGAAACAGTCTAGCACTTCCTCAAAAAGTTAAACCTAGAGTTATCATTTGACCCAGCAATTCCACTCTGAGGTATATATCCACCAAACGAAAACGTAAGTCCACCTTAAGTTTTTCACACAAATATTTTTAGCCATATTGTTCATAGTAGCCAAAAGGTGGAAACAAAGTGCTCACCAACAGATAAATGGATAAACCAAGTGTGGTAGAGCCACTCGAGGGAATACTACTCGGTCATAAAAAGGAATGACACATGCTACAACATGGATGAACCTTGAAAACATGTGAACTGAAAGAAGCCAGACACAAAAGACTAAATATTATGATTCTGTTTATATAAAATGTTCAAATCTACAGAGACAGAAATGGAATAGTGGTTGTTTATGGCTGGAGGAGATGAGAGATTTGGTGGGTGATAGCTAAACAATATGATTTCTTTTGGAAATAATAAAAAGATTGTAGCCCTGGCTGGTAGCACAGTGGATAAGGTGCCGGCCTGCGAAGTCAAAGGTCACTGGTTCGATTCCCCAGCCAGGGCACATAACCAGGTTGCGAGCCAGGTCTCCAGCCAGATCTGTAGCTGGAGGCAAGTGAGGGGCAACCATACACTGATGTTTCTCTTCCTCTTTGCCTCTCTCCCTTCCTCTCTCTCTCTGGAAATAATAAATAAAATCTTTAACAAAATAAAATAAAATAAAAAGATCGTAAAATTGTGGGGATGGTTGCATAAGTTTGTAAATACACTTTAAAAAACATTGAATTATATATGTTTAGAAGATGAATTGTAGGATATGTGAATAATATCTCAATAAAGCTGCTACCAAAGCAATTTATAATGACTGTAAATCAGAAATATTTGCAATTTAAAAATGAGAAAAAATAAAAGGCTAACACAAATATCCTTATATAAAGAGCCAGCTACTCACAAAAGAGGCAACATAAGTGATGAAAAGGCATATAAATATTCAACATTTCTGGTAATCCAAGAAATGAACCTACTAAAACAATGTAACAATGGACAGTGTTGGTGAGGGCATGGGAAAATGGGCATTCTCTTACCCAGGGTCTCAGTTTGCTCAGGACTGAGGACTTTCCCAGGAAGCGAACTTTCTGTGCCCAAAAGGCAAAAGTTCTGAGCAAAGCAGGATGAATGGGGCAATCTAAAGCCCAGATTATACGGTACTACTGTTCTGGAGGGTCATTTGGCAATAGGTCTCAGGAACCTCTATTACAAATACGTATCCTTTGACATGGAAATTCTACTACTAGAAATTTAATAAAATGTTCATTCATTCAACATTTATTTGTGGAGGGTCAATCATAGTCACTGGATGTTGGAGATACTAAGAAAGACCTACAAGGATTGTTTTTTTAATATTAGGTTTTTGTAACAATAAAAAATTGTAGGCCCTGGCTGGTGGCTCAGTGGATAAGGTGCCGGCCTGCGAACCCAAAAGTTGCAGGTTCGATTCCCCAGCCAGGGCACATAATGAGGTTGCAAGCCAGGTCTCCAGCCAGGTCCATAGCTGGAGGCGGGTGAAAAAGGCAACCATACATTGATTTCTGTCTCTGTCTCTCTCTGCCTCTCTCCCTTCCCCACTCTCTAAAAATAATAAATAAAATATTTTTTAAAAATTGTAAGCAACCTAAATGTTAAACTTCTGAATATTATTTAAATAAAGCCCATTTCATCTACACAATGAAATACTCTGCAGGCACTAAAAACAATGTTGTAGAAGAACATTTATTGACATGGAAACACTACAGCGTTAAATGGGAAAAAAAGCAAGTTAGGAAAATTATTTGCACCAGTAACCCCGATTTGCAAATAAGATACACGTATGCGTAAACAATGCCCTGGCAGGATACACACCAAAATGTGAACAGTGGTTATCTCTGGGTGTTGGGATTAAGGGTGAATTTCATTTTCTTTCCCTGGTTCATCTGTATTAAATGTTTTCTTCAGGATAATCATGGGAATTTTGCAACAACACAACAAAAAATGTTAACTGCATTAAAAACAAACACCTGTCATGCCCCCAAGGGGTTGTAGAGGCAAGCCCATGTCCATGCTTAATCTAGTGACAACTGCTACCTTTACTGAGTACCTTCCATACGCACTCTCATAGACCCTTTAACCCTCATAGGAACCCAGGAAGATAGGTGTCCTCATCTCGTCTGACAGACACTAGGTGACCCACCAGTAATCCCACCGCCAGTGAGAGGCACAGCTGGGATTAGAACTTTGGCCTGCCTCCCTCTAGACCCAGATCCCTGCTTCTACCTTAGCTGCCTCTGCTTGTTCCTGGGGCAGGACAGATAAAAGGTCCCAGGCCACAAGACCCTCTGTCCTGCCCACCAGTTCTATGCCAGCCCCCCGTCCTCTCTCCCTGAAGACAGTCCAGGGGGCAGCAGAAGGACAAATCAGCAAGGATGGGAACACCAGCAAAGGGAGGGCGTGGCACTGAAAGGACAGCTGGCTGAGGTCAGGGCTCAGAGCAGACTAAAAGGGGACTCTCAGGAAGCCCGACCACATGACCACATCCGGCCCCAGGAATTCCCAGGCCCTGTGCTTGTCCAGAGGCAGTGCGGGAAAACCTCACAGCCTGCAGCCACCCTGCTGAAACAGCAGGAGGAAGACAGCCTGCCATCTGGGACCTTCTGCCCAGGGTTGGTGGCGGCGGACCGGTCCTTCCCCCTCTCCCAGCCTCCAGGCTCCTTTTGTGCATGAGAAGATGACCTCAGGGAGGACGGCTCCAGACCCTCTCAGATCTAAACTCTCTAAATCTATGGCACTTCCTTACACAGGGTCTGGCAGGAAGAGGAAGGGGGCGAGGTCCCACCCAGCTCCTAAACGAGACCTCTCCTCTTCCTCTCAGCTCCATTCCCACTGCTATTTTTAGAACAGACCACAGGGAGCGTCTCCACTAGTCTTGCCACACTCTGACCTGCAGGTGAAACATAGCTTCATTCATTCCTCTCCAGCAAGAAGGAACAGGGAATCTTTAGACAAACCTGCTGACTAGACATCCTGCCCCCCAGGCCTTTACTGGGCCACTTCTCACTATTTCCATTACAGCCCAAAGCGGTGACTTACTTTTCCTGACAACACAGCTAAGTGAGATGACAAGAGCTCTAAGATAATCCATGTCCCCTTGCCCTTCTCAACCTGGCAAGCTCTTCAAAAGTCACTGAATTGGAGCCCTGGCTTAGAAGGTAGGGGGTTGGATTCTAGTTTCCGCTCCAGCACCAACTATGTTCCCTTGACCAAGTTCTTGCCTCTCTTGGTCTTAGTTTCTACAAACCACTTGTTAATCAACTGGGAGCTTTTTAGTTTCACATTCACAGAGTCTATGGTTCCGTCAAATGTGTAACACTTCTAAAATAAACATTGTACTATATTCCTCAATTTGGGGTCCGTGTTGAAGAGAAGTGAAGTAATTTGCCCAAAATCACACAGTGCGTTATCAGAAGAATCAGACTACCCTAGTCTTCTCCAGGGCCCAGGCACTCAGAGAGAGGGGAAGAGACCTACAGGAGTAGTTCTGGTCGGGTCTCCGTTCCCTTTGAGGGTGCACACAAGTCAGAATATGATGGAATATGATGGAATCCACCACCCTGATGCGAACCTGGCCAGGTTGCTTAATAAACCAAGTGGGGATCCAGGCTGTGGTCTTGTAAAACACAGGTGCTGTAGGAAAAGCTCAGAGCTGAGAGAGTCAGGAGGCCTAGCTCTGCCACCAACTTTGCCCATGACCCTGACCAGGCCACTTCCTGTGTGTGAGCCTCAGTTTCCTCAGCTAAGATCCAGAACATCAGATGTCTGCACTGCGTGAGCCAATTCAACTCTACAACATCCTCTAAGGACCAGGCAGGAACAAAACTAAATCAGATATGGCCTCCACTGGCTTCCAAGGAGCCCACCATCTTGCAGGTGACACAATCAGCCTACAACCCAATGGTGAACGAAATACTATGGGAATGCCGAGGAGCAAGCCACGACTTGTGACGCAAGCCTGAGAAGGTGTCTCAAGGAGGTGCTGTGCCTCAGAGGTTGGGGATTGCATTGGCAGAGACAACAGAGGAAGGCAGGCAACATCAGACACAGAAACCCCCTAAATGTGAACATGCAATGGGGAATTTGGAGGAGGGGGAGCAGTCCCACGTGGCCAGGGTGAAAGCACAAAGCAGGAGCGTAGCGCTACCAGCAAGAACCTTGAGAGCCAAGCAGCAACCTGAGCTTGATTCTAAAGACTATGCCCTGCCCCTTGGTCCTGATGCAGGACTGTAACTGCTCAGCCTCCCCTCCCCTCCCCTTCCAACTTGGATGGTCCATGACTGCTGGAAAGCAATCGAACAGAGCGATCAAAAAAAAGCAGGTGATCTGCCGCTGGGCCGCCCAAGTTCTAATCCCAGATGCCCGCTAGCTGTGTGTGACCTTGGGCAAGTTTCTTAGCTTTCTGAGACACGGTCTTCACATATCCACTGGCTATAATGAGCGTAAAGGAGTAATGGGGATAATGAACCCCCATGAGGCTGAAATGAGGACTGAAGAGACAATGTAGGTTGAAAGCTTGGTGTTGGGCCAGACTCGCCTAGTGTTATTCTCCACTTAAACCAAAGATCTGGGAATAATTTGGAGGATGGTGGCCCTGTTCAGAAAAAGTCTGAAGGAAAGAAAAGGTCAAGACATGATAAGGTTGTGCTGTCTTTGTTAAGAGCTAAAAAAGGAATAACAAGGTGGCTAAGTCTAAGGGCAAGATGCTGAAGAAGGCAGTCTATTCACAGCCAGACAGGCAGTAAGAGGGTGGGAGGGGAGGTGAAGAGACTGGAAAAGCTGAACATTTCAGGGAAGAGTCTGCTTTTTTGGGGGGGATAGATATCTGAATTCTCGCCCAGCTGATTCCCAGTGACTAAGAGCTAAGATTTGAAACTAGTCAATTAGCAAAATCTGGGCCCAGAACCTGGAACAGACTTTCCTACCCTGGTCAGGGCTTGGATCAAGCCCCTCCTTCCAGACTCAGGTTCAGTGTACCTGGCCTGAACCTGGAGCCCCCCCTTTCTGCCTTCGGCCAGCACCCCATTGCTGCTGGCTACCCCAAGGCTGCGTCTGCTGGTCGTCTTGAATGCCAGACTCGAAAGAGGAAGGGAGTGGCCCGACAGCCCCAGTGCCAACCCGACCCCACCCCAGCCTGTCTTAAAGAGCTCTACTTTGTCTTCCATGTCAGATTTCTCAAACCTTGTGGGAAGCTATCCATCCTTTCCGCCTGGGCCACCCCTCCGAAATATGAACTCTGGAAGTTCATTCCCCACTGCGTGGAGAACATTGCATCGCACTTATTCGTCCTAAAGCATTCTGTCTAGAGCTTAAAAAGCCCACAACTTCGTGTGGGGTAGCCTCCGCCTGCCCATTCCTGGAGGAGATGACTGATTTCTCTCCCTTTCACCCCGAAAAGGCATAACTTTGCATTGGAGAAAAGCAATGATTAGGTTCATAGGCCTTGGTTTAAGAGCTGGAGCTTGGTGTCTTACCAGCTGTGTGACCTTGGATATTGTGTCCAAGTCCCAGTCCCTTTCATCCATAAGACCGAGCTGCTGGGAAGCCTAGGGGAGAAAATGCCTGGGGACCCCAGTGAGCCTCCCCACATTGTGAAACTGTCCTCACCTTCCCTTAACAGAACCCTCTTGGTAACAGAAGAAGTGAGGACTTCGGTGGCACAATGTATGAAAAAGATGAAGGAATTGAAAAATACTAGACGCACAAAGACAAATATCGTTATTTCCAACAGGTTCCACTTCCCAATGGGCTGAACAACCCAGGGTGGGCAGAGCCCCCACCTGTGACTACGTACAGGACAGACCAGGAATGTCGAAAGACCCAGAGCCTGACACGCAAGAAAACATGAAAGGGATCAGGGGGTACACGGGGGGAACTAAAAGGATCACTTTGTATTCAAATCATACAGATGGCCTTTTCAACAATAAATGCTTATGCTCCCCTCCTCCCGGCTCTGAGGCTCCGAGACACCGAACCGAGACAATCGGCCCATCAGGAAAGAGACCATTGTGTGTGCTTCTTCGTGTGATTTATGTGGAGGGAGGGGCTCCGCTGTGCTTCCCGTGATTATGACTCTCGAATGAGATTCTGATCGCTTGTTCATCTTCCTGGACAACTGGGGTGGACGAGGGTACCGAGGAGCAGCAGCCACTGGTCAGATTTCACCGTCTCAAGCCCGTGGAGACAAATGAATTGTGTCATCGATTTGAGAAGCAGGGCAGCAATGGCACTCAGGCCCGCCACAGTCACTGGTCCTTCAGGAGCCGATGTCTGCATCTCCAGCCACTGGCAGGGCTGAGAACCTTGATCTGACCTTCGACCCAACTCAGCAGCTTGCTGGGGCAAGCTGGGGGGAAAGCCCTGTCCCCAGGGCTGGGTGCCACCTTCAGATTCTCCGTGTCACTGTGTTCAGAATTCCTGCCCTCCACACCTATCTGGTGGACAGAGGTAGGTCACCAGGTCCCAGAGAGACAAGCTTGCTGTCTTTCCAGACAGGCAATTCTCCTTAATGTCATTTTGCAGGGGAATCAAATGAAATCAAGAAGCAGCTGCAATGCTGTCTGTGCAGACTCAGCTGCTCAGCCTCTCAGAATTAGCCTTGCGGCTGAGTCCTGGCTGACAGACACTGTGTATCACTTGTCCCACTTCAGGCCGTCTATTCCCCTGCTAGGCAGGGCAACTGGCCTGGTCATGGGCAGATACATTCCATCCCCTGTTAGACCACTGATGGCACATGCCTGATCTTTCCTGGACTGGGAGTAGGTCAATGAGAGATAAGAAAAGAATTCTCTCCTGGTCCAACCTTCTTGGGGGTTCAAGTGGCCACAGCAGTGAAGCAAACTTGTCCGTGAGCAAGACCACCCCCTGCAGCACTTAGGAGGTCTTCCAGGACACAACACAGAGTGTCCAGGGTCTGGAGCTTCTCTACCTGAGCCATCTCTCTGGCCTCGTACCCCTTCTTCCCATGCAAGTGCCCCTGATCCTACACATCCTCCTCAGGCACAAGCTGTGTCACACCTGTGACCTTGGGCTTCCCTTGAAGTTAGAGCTCAAGGTTAAGAAGGGGTGTGAGAGCTTCCCTGCCCGGGACACCCGCAGGGGTTGCAGCAGGTAGGCAGGCTGAGCTCCAACCTGCCTGCTTGGGTCTTTCTTTAGCCTTGTGGCGGGAGAGTCTCCTCTGGAGTGCTGAGCCACACCTCGCCCTGGCCCCAACTTTAGGATCTCTGTAGAGAGTAAACCAAATCAGCTTCCAAAGGGTTGTATTCTGGCTTCCAATCGGACCATGCCGCATAGGATAGACAGCAGCAGAAGCAAGCCCTGCTCTGGCTGGCCTGTCCTCACCTTGGCCTTGAACTTCCCCACCTTGGCAAGAAGAAGCCCCCATTGCTCCCAGCTTCCAGACAGCCCCACAACTCAGCACTGGTCCCTACTCAGGCCTGGTGAGGGGGCGCTCTGGAAGGAAGGCCCCAATCTCTACTTGCATCCACCAAGAGAGCAAGGCACAGTGGGGGAAGTTCTTTCCACTTGTTCTAGAGCCTCTGCCACATCCCACAGTGGGGGCATTCACACCCCCGCCTCCGCAGCCACCATCCAGGACAGGCCATCCCCGTCCTTCACCTGAAGGACTAAAGGGACCCCCTCACCAATATCTCCCCTCAGCTTCCCTCCTGAGACTGATCTTCTAGAAATATGCCTGAACCTCTGTGACTGTCTTTCTCAAAAGCCTTCACTGGCTTCCTCTCGACTCCAGAATGAAATCAATAAAACGTTAACCACCGCCCCGTGCAGTCTGGCTCCCGTTCTCCTCACTGAGTTCCAGCCACACTGGCCTGGTCCTGCTCCCCCGGAACACCAAGCTCCCCATCTCGGGCACCGTCAGCGGGCTGTCCCATGTGCCTGGTACACTGTTTCCAAAGTCCTTGACTGGCTCAATCCTTTCGGGCCTGGGGGTCCCACCTTAAAAGTTATGATCACCATTATACACACACACATACACGCACACATGCACACACAGCAATCTGAGTGACATTCTTAAAGGAATCTATTCTTTTCCTTCATGGATTATCACAGTTTGTAATTATGTGTGTGCGTGCATGCGCACCCACACGTGTGTATTAATGTTCATTTATTTAATGCAACTCCCCTACTAGAACTGGAATCTTCATAAGGACAGAGACCATGTCCATCTCACTCCCCACGGTACCCCCAGCTCCTAGCAGAGAGCCTGGCATGAAGTCAATGTCCCCAAATATCTGTTGTGTGAAGGAATGAATGAGTACAGATGAGTGGCTGAAGATGTCTTCGGGCAGTGGAGGGTCATGGCTTTATTCTCCACCAGGACAGACCTCTCCCAGCCTCTCCTGCTGCCCCCAAGGTAGGCACCGGAATCACCAGGAGCCCAGATGCTATTTCACGTCCTTCTTCCTTGTAGGAAATGTGTTTCTGAGTCTTCGCGTGGGACTCTGGTGCCAATCTGCGCGTGCCCACAGGGCCCCTCACACCACTGCAGTCCTTCTGATCCAGTCCACACACGCCCATGAGGCTGCTCCCTCAGCTGAGCCTAGGCCCACCATCTTGGTCCTCAGTTTTGGGTCCAGTTGAGGTGAGGTTACTCTGTGGTAGGGGATGCCCAAGAAAGGGTTAAGTTGCCAGAAGCAGAGTCCTGCCCTTGGGTTTGCTCAGCCAATCAGAGTCTGTCCTGGTGAGGTAAAGCTTCTATCCTGGGTAGCATTGGTTGAGTTGACCGGCCCCATCTCCTGCTGGAGAGAGCCATAGGGGTGGAGTTTCTGTGGAACCAGACAGAACTGGAATTAGCTTGCTGTCTACTCAGGCCTGGGCCGCCAGACTCCAGGACCTGACCCTGCTCCTTCCTAAGGTGCTCAGACAGACTCTGGCATCTCCGGGGCCCCCGTCTAACTGCCCAGTAGAGATGACAAGGTAGCAAGCACTTCAGCATCACATCTGGGAAAAGTCTTACAGGCAGAGCAGACCCAGGAGACCTCAGTTTCCCTGCCTGGGCCTTGGAATACAGCAGCTGGTACAGGAAGTGACATGGAGCAGTTGCCACATGTGCTCAAAGCAGCAGCCTTCAGCTTCAATAAACAAGGCCACTAGATGAACCTTCCTATATAGACATAACTTTAATAAAAATACTAATTCACAGAGTTCTTCTTGTGTGCCGCTTTGCTAAGCATGACATGAGTCTAATCCTCACAAGAGCCCTATTAATCCATGCGCTTTATTGAAGATGACAAAACTGAGTCTCAGTGGCTCAGTCCCTCGCCTGAGGTCATGGAGTGGTAGGAGTTTATATCTCCCATATCACTTGCTATGTTTTTTTAATTTTTGGTTTGTTTTTTGTTTTGAAGGATCTGCGGGGGTATCTGTCGCCACCGTTGGACTGTGATCTCCCAAGGAAAGAGTGCGACAGATTCATCCATGCACTGCCCCCATCGAGTCCAGGGCATGCCCTGAGAACAGGGAGTACATGCCGCACTGCACCCCTTCTCCCTGATGGCTTGGTCGGAAGCCTGCTCCCCTCAGAGGCTTCCTGTTGCCCTCCGGACGCTGTGCCCGTGGTGGGGCCCCAAGGAGGTTCACTGAGTGGACAACAAATGTGCGGCCAACACCCCACTGGACTGCTCTTAGGACTCATCAGGCAGGCCCAGCTTCTAATGCTTGGATTGCCACGCTGGTGTCCTTGTCACATCTGTCTGATTCAAAGAGAATTCCATAAGGACAGGAATCGGGTTTCGTTCATCTCAGGGACCCCAAGGGACTGAACTAGTAGCATAGAGCAGGCATTTATTATGTATATTTGAATACATATCTTGAATAACCAAAGATATATATATATCTGTCTGTTCCTACTATCTAAAAATCTCAATGGCCCCTGGTAAGACCATCTGAGATTTATTCTAGAGGAGATGCATCACAGCATGCCCCACGCAGGAAGTTTGGTAAAACTCATCCCTGGCAGGAGGAAGGTACATTCCCTGCAGCAATAGATAACAAAGCAAGAGAGGGGGCAGAAAATGAGGAAGGCAGTGCTGAGCAACAGACAGAAGCCAAGGGAGCAGAGGGAGTGGGCCATTTATTTCTACAAAAAGATGGACAGCATGCACATCAGCCACGAGCAGCCTCCTCCCTGCCGTGGTCAGTTAAGAGTGAGCACGGAAAAGGTGATGGATTCCTTAGAGAAGAGATGCAGTCTGCCTTCTGCCTGCCTCGTTGCGTTCACCCTGCCACCCACCCTGCCACCCACAGGCCACAGACACCTCACAGTCAGCACAGCAGGCCTGTGCTGCCCCTTCCCAACCCCAGGAGAGTAACGGCCTGGCCCCTGGGACAGCAGGTTGCACAGGCAGTCGACTTAGGCAGACATCTTGAGGGTACAGTTTCCTACTGGAGCCTGGGTGGCCCCAGGTCCCCAGCTTTCGTGATTATCGCAAAACTTGTACAGCTGGAAAGAGCCACCAGGCCAACGCACAGATGGAACCACTGAGGCCACAGCGGGAAGCAGTCACCAAAGGTCACACGGCAGGTCGTGGCGCACCTGCTCTCTATCCTCCTTTGACTCCATCTTGCTCCAATTCCCTGCATCTTTCCCAACAAGCCCTTCATGTTTGTTCGGGGCATATCAGATTTATTATGTTTTGCAAATTGGGGGAAAACTTTGTATTCCTTGAAATGTTGCAAGAATCCTCATTCAAAGGTGCCAGCAAACACTCTTGAAAGGAATGGGGTTAAAAAGGGGCAGCACACGAGTTTGGGGAGTTGGCTTGCTAACCCCTCTTCCCCCAGAGAGGCACTTAAACTGGTGAGGGGGTTGGGGATGTCACACAGGGAGTGTCTGAGGCAGCAGTTTCCATTGTGCAGCAGAAGGCGGAGCTTCCAGAAAGAACAAAGAACAGAACAGACCTTAAAAAAAGGCATGCTACTCAGTCAGGACAAGTTGGCCAAGCAGGGCTCTTTTTGCTTAAAAGGTAAGAAGCCAGTGTCGGAGTTCTGCCTGGCCGTCTTCTCTCTTCCCAGGAGGACAGCACCCTAGTGGGGAGGCTGTGGCCCAGCCCCTGACAATGAGGTTCACAGCTGCCCCTGAGGCTGCCAGGACCTGACGGAGCTGAGCACAGATGGACAACCTGTGGTGTCTGGACAGCCACCTGGGCCGGGTCATTCGGGTTGCTAACGTACTCCTGCAATGATTTGGGGCTGGAAAAAAGCCAACATTTCTCAGGGGACATTCATTCTCTGAGTCACCAGATGGAGTAAGTTGTGTGGTGGGAGTGTGTGCAGTTGGGCAGTGAGACCCCCCTGAAAAGCCCTGCCAGATAAAAGACAGTAACACAAGTGCCTTCTAAGGAGGGTTGAGCCAAGTGGGGTGTGCAGGGCTGGGGCCCGACCCACACCTCAGGGAAGGAGGCAATTCTGAGACTATCCCAGCAGTCAGCCTCCCCTTTACCTTTCTCCTGCCTGCCTTCAGTCAGCCGACGATGGCGAGGCTCCCCGAGGTACTGAGAAGGCTGTTGCCTCCTCACAGCTTCAGAAACTCTGGAGCTGGGGCAGACACAACTCTTTTCCCCCACACTAGAAGGAGCTAAGTCTAAGATACAAGACGCAAGTTCAGCCGTGCGACCAAGGCGCTGCCCTAGTAAAAGGGAGTGGCCTGGCATCTGACCTTAAGCAACCCAGGGTCAAGTGTGCCAGGCAGCCTGCAGCCTCCCCACGGGTCTCTGTTCAGGAGGAAAAGCTGACAGTGGGAATCGGCCAGCCCAGCAACAAGCAGCATGATGGAGGAAGGCAGTGTGTTGCCCACAGTGGCTGAGCGCCTACTGCATACCACGCACTGTGCTGTGAACTATTATAAGCACCATCCCATTCAATTCTCACAACAACTCCTTGAGGGAGAACTATTGTCCCCAGAGGAAGATAGCAAAGCCCCAAGTTAGTATGGTGACTTGCGCAAGGTCACACCACCAGTCAGCAGCACAGCGCAACTCAAAATTCCATGCTCTTCCCACGCCCTCCCTCATCGAAGTTATTCTTGCCCCTTGGCTTGAGTGAAACAAAATAACCACCAAGTCTGATATATAATTTTCAGATGCTTACTCCCTTAGGGAATGGCTGGGGAGCTGCTGTGCACCACCGCCCAGACACCCCTTCCCTATGTCCTGTTCTCCGCAGACCCCACCCCCCACTGCCTGTGCCTGCTGCCCAGGGCACGATGGACTTGAACGCATCAGGAAGAAGCAACAAGGCCAGCAAGTCTGCAGGCTGCTACTCACTGTCATTCATTATCTCTTCCACCTGTGCGGCGGACCAACCACCTTCGCTCCTTTCGCAGCCAACCAGAACTGATCCCAAAACAGCCACCCCTTGTAGCAAGTGCAGGGAGCTGAGCGGCTCAGAAGTGGGGAAATAGGACTGTGCCTTGCGGCCGGCATCTGGTGACACAGGCCCAGCTCCCATTCCATCTGCTGCATAGGCACGGGACCAGCTGAGATGCCTCCGATGGCAGTCTCTAACCTTCCCTGGCACTCCAGCTGGCCGGCCCCCAGGCCCCAGCGAACTCCACATTGCTCCAGTGGGCTGTGACTTGCACCAAACTATTAGAACAGCTTCTGTTGCAAATACCCCCTTCCCATTATGCCCACCTCGGGCCAGTATTGAACATCAGCGTGCCGCCCCTGGCACACCCTCCCAGTTGCAGAGGGGGATGGCATGCCCAGTAGCCGCGCAGGGGGGGCCAGCCCAAATTAGACCTTGCTGTGGGCAAACCAAAAAAGAGAGCTGAGAACTGATGGGTCATGCTCAATTTGGCTCTGTCACTCTACTCGAGCAAAGTGAACCCATTGAATAGACCCAGTGAAATGCCACAGGGGAGAGGCATTCAAGCACAGGCCTCCTTGCCAAGAACTTGGTGTCCAGATCCAAGTCCCGAGCTCAGACTGGTCCCAAGCTCGATACGGAGGCTCGAGGGTCCAGGCCACCGAAGGGAAGCCGGGCAGCTGCCATTGGCGAGACCCTTACCTTGCTCTGTGGGGGCGAGGCCGCCAGCCGTTGCTGCTTCGCGATGTTCTCTGACAAGCACCAGCACACTCTCTTCTTCTGCTCCTGCGAGTGCGCTTCCAAAGTGAATAAGCACTCTGCCTTCTGACGTCAGGGGAAATAGAGAACGAGACAGTCAGGGCTGCTCCCTGCTTCTGGGGGCTCCCAGGCCCAAGTGCATCCCTGGGCTCCAGAGGGCGAGGCTCAAGTGGGGAGGGGAGTGCCCACTAAAAGCCAGAAATGCACACTAATCCCTGGTGGCCTCGAGGCAGCCAGAGGAGCAGGGAAGCTGGTTCAGGGGCCAGCTGGAGAGCCTTGTGCCCACAGGTTGGGGGAAGGGAAGGAGGTGGTGGTACCCAACACAGTGGAGGCCTGTGGAGAGCCACAGAACAGAAATGGTGAGGTCACCCCCAGGGACCGGCGGCACAAAGCAAGCAGCTGGAAGAGCACGTGGGGGACCCAGAGGGCCAAGCTCTCTGCCCTTCTGAAGCTCTGTGGAGCCAGGAGGCCCCTCCTCAGCCTCACCCAGGGCACCGTCCCCTGATCACCAGGCCAAGGGTTGGACAGATGGAAAGTCTCTGTCGGGCCCAGTTATGTGGCCTCCCCAGCCCCACTCCTGCCTGGCATACGAGCTGGGGCTGATCCATGACTGTTCAGCTCCATTGAGGGCAACAACAGTCTCTGGCATTCTGTCATTTAAATCTCACTTTGCTGCTTATTAACCTTGTTAAGTGCTGCAGTCTTGTCTCCCCAACTAGACCAGGTACCCCTTCTTGGAAGGCCTTTTTCATCTGGACCTAGCACAGAAGTTGGCACACAATGCCTCGGCAAGCTCCGGCTCCCTGGAGGGACGCCAGGGACGAGGTCAAAGCTGGGCCAGCTTCGCAGGGACCCAGGAGCGGGCTCCGAAGCAGTGAGAACATGCTAGGGTGGGGAGGGGCAGTACAGCAAGCCCAGTGCTATCCTCCACTACAGCACAGTCTGACCAGGGGGTGAGGAGCCCTTTCTGACTCCGCTGGAATTTGATTATAGCTGCACAGGGCTGTGATTAGATGAACTCAGTCAGGGAGCTAAGAGCATGAGCTGGAGAGCTTGAAACAGAGAAGACAGTGTTTGCGTGCAGCCCTTCCTCGTTTTGCAGTTGGACAGGCCTGGTGTGAATCCTGGCTTTGCCACTTCCTAGCTGATGTCCTCAGGAAAGTCTATAAAATGGGAATGATGATGCTCTCCCCATGTCTCAGAGCCATTGTGGAGGCGGGGGATGAAGGCCGTCTCATGCCTCAACAGACCGCATCTATTGCCCTTTTTCCTCAGTACTTCATTCATTTAATACATAGTTATTGAGCACCTACTATGTGTCAGGGATTGTACAAGGCCCCGGGGGTAAAGGAAGAAATAAGAGATAGAGCTCTTACCTTCTCTTTGGGGGCCGACAATACACAAATAAACAATTAAGCAATAGAATTACACACTGGGAAAGGGTCACAAGGAGAGAGGTTCCTACTTGAGGCTGGTGGCCAGGGAAGGCCTCTCTGCAGAGGCAGCACTCAGGCAAGTCTTGAACAATAAAGAGCCAGCAAAGAAAGCGCTTGAGAGAAACTCTTCAAATCAGAAGAAACAGCAAATGCAAAGGCTCTGGGCTGGGCAGTTACCGGCATCACCTAACAACATCTGGGAACATTCTCTACCACGCCATCCAGCGCAACCCTAGGGATGCCACCCTTCGGGGAAGGACACCTCCCATGCTAAGTGTTCCCTGGGGACAGCGGTTCCTCTCCTGGCCAAAAGTGCTCAGAAGCCGATCTTCCTAAAAACATTGAGTAGAGAGGGGAGAAAGTCCTTCCCCTGGGCTTCTGGGAGCTGGGTGGATAGGTGAGACAATCCTATCTCTTGACAACAGGCTTCACCCTGGCTGGTGTGGCTCAGGGGGTTGAGTGCCAGCCTGCAAACAGAGAGGTTATCTGGTTCGATTCCCACCCATGGCACATGCCTGGGTTGCAGTCTGGGTTGAAGTTGAGGACACATGCGAGAGGCAGCCAATAGGTGTGTCTTTCTCTCCCTCTCTTTCTCCCTCCCTTCCCCTCTCTCTGAAAGTAAATAAATAAAATCTTTAAAAAACAAAACAAAAACACTGCCCAGAACCCCCAACCCACTACAGGGTAGGACACACCCAGCAAAAGACCCCCAGGCTTCTCAGGGAGAAGTCAGCTGGGCAGGAGAAAATGAGCAGGCCCTCCGCTGCCGGGATCCCTATAAGGGGGGGTGAGGCGGGGACTAGGGCCCTTCCAGCTTGGAAGAGGCCGTCACCCCACAGAGCTAGCCCTGGTGGAGCCTCTTAAATCCTTTCATCGTTCTGAACCCCAAATCTTCTCTTTCAGTTCTAAAGCAGGAATTCTGCCATAATCATGATTCCTCTTTTCTAATTATCAATTTAAAAAAGCACTTTCCCACCCGTGTTCTCAAGAAAGGCGTCTAATTTTAAGGACCTGATCCCAGGCCTGTGCGGTGGCTGGATGGTGGAAGCCCTCGCTCTCCAGGATCCTCTTGAGGTGCTGCCTAGAGCTGGGGGCTGGCCCGGCCCAGAGAGACAGCACGGAGCCAGCTCTCTCTCGGGGGTGAGGTCGGGGTGGGGATGGGGGGTCCGAATTCCTATCTGCCTAAATCTGTCTAAATGGGGAGCCCAGTGCCATCCTGGCTGCCCCTGCATGGGAACTGTCACTCTTAACCCACTGTGTGATCCAACCCACAGGGTGGCAAGCAGGTGCACACCCTGCCCTCAGTCCCAGGCTCCAGGGTAGGTGTAAGCCACCCTGACGCATCTCCAGTAATTCACTCAGAGGCAGGGCCTCTTGACTGCAGGGTGGTTAGCCGAGCACAGACCTCTCTGTTCAAACGTGAGCACCCCCAAATCCAACCAGGAACCCAGCTCCTTGTGGCCTCTTTTAAACACCCATCTTGCCTCACCTCCTCCTCCCTGAGTTCATATTATCTTTGTAAAAACTAAACCTTCTTCTTGTACTAATTTGCATTTGTTCAGTTGCTTTGACAAACTCTCCCAAAGGACCTAGGACATGGGGGTTGGGGGTGGGGGAAAGGCACAGGTGCTACTGTTTTCCAGATGAGAAAACAGAGGTTCACAGAGTTACTTGGCGGCCCCAGGAGGTCTCAGGAGAGGAAACATTCAAAATCTGTCTTTTGCCTCCTCCGGAGCCTTCGATCTTGTCACATTTGTATAACTGCATAGGGACATCACAAAGAACATGAGATACTGCTCTTAGCTTTCTTTTGAAAGGATCAATAACTCATTGGTGATGTCTGTAATGGAGAGGAAATGAATATGAAAAGCTCTCCCCCTGTTAAGAAGCGGACAAAACAACAGCTACCATTTATCGAGCTCTCACTGTGGGCCAGGCTCTGAACTAAGTAAGTGCCTTGGACATGGGACCTTATTGAATCTCATTTAATCACTACAGCAACCCTTGCAAACAGGGCTCATCGGCTTGTTTCAGAAATGAGTAAGTGACTTGCCCAGATCACTCAGGTAGGAAATGGCAGAACCAAGATGCAAATCCAAGTCTTTTTAACCCCAAAGCGCAGATTGAAATTAATGGCGCCAGTATCGGTTAGAAAACAGTCCCTGGCCAACGTGCACTTTGACTCAGTGCCCCTGGTACTCTGAAGCCAGCAGTGGGCTGCATCTGTCACGTGGATTTGCAGGAGCTGAGGGACACCTGTCCAGGGGAACAGAGACCCCAAGGCCAAGGACTGCTCAGGGAAACCCCACCCAGGACCTAGTGCTGGGGCACAATCAGAGCAAAGCAAAGTGACTGGGGCTATTTTCAACGCAGTGGCAAACCCTCTCCAAATCCTGCTCTCTAGCCCTGGTTTCTTCTCTGGGTGCCACCGCTCGTTAGGCAATGAAGGGGACACCACTTCTTGGAAGTTCCAACTAAGATGTGAGTTTGGGGTTCTCCGTGGGATGCAAAACCACCGTGTCAAGCCCGTCCCAGACTACAGAGCAAGCAGGTATCTGGTCTTCCTTCATTGCAGACATGCCTCTCGTAATAGCAGCCCATTAAGAGAAAAGAAAAGCTTCTAGCTGTCTGTGAACTTCATTCCCCCAGCCCCTTGGGGTCAGATCACCTGGCACTTTACTGAAATGAAAGGCCCCAGATCAATATTCCTTCACCAGTCTTCGGAAGGTGAAGGCGAGGAGGCCCCAGTTCCCAGGAAACAAATGAGCAGAAGTGCTTTCCTCTGGGAAAAACAAACCCAGCTTGGCAGGAAGCTCTCTTGGCATGAAAGAACCTGGCGCTTCATTTCGCACCCTGCCAGAGAGAATGGGAATCCAGGGTGATGAGGGGAGGGGGGCAAACGCTCTGCTCTTCCCAGCCCGCTCCAGCTCCTGAACCACTCACTGGGCTCTGCAGAACGGAACGCCCCCCCAGCTCTGAAGTGCCTGTCAGCTACTCCGGGTGCCTGGTGGGGTGTGCTGACACAGGGGAGGGTATTCAATGTCTTCCGGGGCCCTCCGGTTGCCATTGCAGGCGGCCAGGGCCCCCAGTTCAGCTCTTACAATGCGCACTGCCCTTGGCACTCTCCGCTCCGCCCTAAAGCTAATTAACAAAACACCTTCTCCCCAGGGGTTTGTCTCCTGAAGGCCTGCACCTCTGACCTTAGCCAGGAACTGAAGGAATGATTTCCAGTCACAAAGGACCCACGCATTCCCTCTCAAAAGGGTGTACTCCTCCTGGCCAGCTAGTGTGGACCATGCCCCACCCACAGGGTGTGGCCCGGGTAGACTTTCCCACAAGTCCGACAGGTTCCCAGGACTATTGGGTGGGACAGACTTAAGCCGAAACAGAGGACAAGAATGGATCTAATGAATCCTTGCTTGGGACAGAGCGCTCTCTTGCTTATATTAGTGGAGACACAGGCTGGAAATAAAAATTGACCAAAAACCTAGATGAATTGGATGGTTCAGGAGCTCTCAGCCTTTTCATCACCAAGAACCTCCGATTAAACCCCTGGTTTAATGATATTTTATCTTCTAAACCACATCAAGCAATAAGCTGTTTGCCTAATTTTGCTCAGCAACGCATGGCACTCTCCATCCGGGCCCCTGGTCAGCGAGAGATAACCAGGAATACCAATCACATTGCGCGGGTGTCGTCCCTGCCGCAAACACAGACACCTGACGTGCTTTAGCCAGTATTATCTGGCCCAGGTAGAGACACAATTACCTCCAGGGCACTTTGAACACCAATAAGACCCCTAGGAGGGGTCCTGGGTCCCTCGGAAAGGGGAAGGAAGAGGCAGGCACGGGAATGAGGGCACTTTCTAGAGGAAGGGCTCCCAAATAAATAGTGTGGTGCACAGCTGCCAGGCCACATCCTCACCGCCACCCCTGCAGGTGCTCTACATCAAAGACTCATCTGCTCGTCTGCACCAAAGGTAAGAGACCCAGGGGCTGTTCCCTATTTGCTAGGAAACCGCCACGCTGAACCTGCCCAGGGCCACTGTATGAGGTGGGATAGAGGTGACATCAGAACCCTGGACTAGACCCCATCCCAATATCTCCCTTCAAGCACCAGCTCACAGACGTCTCCCCAGATTCAGAGGGAAGGACTCACCTCTGCTAGATACAGCACACAGAATTTCAGGTCTTCTGAAGAACCTTTGGGAACAAAAAGTAAGACTTGCATTAGAAGTGGCTGCGAGTCTCCGTAGTTGGCTCAGGCACAGCTGGCTGTCTCATCCAGAGGGCTATGTGTGGTGCTTCCTGGAAAAAGAGAAAGAAGCAGAGGCAGGGAAATCTCTGGAGGAAATGCCATTTACTAACTAACCAGGTAGGGGCTCAGCTCTAAGGTCTTTGCCCGCAGGTCAGCCTGACTCGGAAAATGCTGAGATGGCACCCCCAGGAGAGGTGGCCAGGAGCCCCCTTCGGATACCAAACGGCCAGGTGCAGGGGGCTGTCATCCATTCCGGGAGGCCTCTTCCCTTCCATACTCTACGGTGAGGGACACGGAGGTAGCACACATTTGGGTTTTCCTTTAAACAATCCAAACGCCTTCGCTGTTCTGAGGTTCAACAAGGAGCCACCTAGTCACTCGGTGGGCCTTGTTTCCCGCAAGGAATTCATGGGCTGTACAGGAAGGGGTCCCCACTCGTGGGCTGGGTGGAGCACAGACATGGCCTCCCAGCTCAGGCCCAACCCCTCAGTGTGTTTTCCAACAGCCATCTGGCTCCTGGTCTAGAAACCCGAAGTCAGCCATCACCAGCCCTGCTCCACCAGGAGGGCAGCTGCCAGGGACTGTCGGCTGAGCGCCGTCCAGCAGAGCAGCTAAGGGGGAACCCCCACCCTGAGGGGGCAGAGGCAGCGACCCAGGCAGCACGCTTAGAAGCGCAAGGGCTAATGGCGGACCCCAGCTGCTGGGGAACGTTTCCCGGTGGAGGACCCTTTGGTGCTTAAACTCAAAATGGGAAGAAAGGCCATGCCAAGAAGTGGAACAGCAGGCGAAGGCATGGAGATGGAGGAGCACATGGAGCTCAAGGGTTAGCCAGGGTGGAGAAGAAGCCCTGCCCTGCCCTGGGACACCTCCCTCCCCGCCAAAGCCTGCTCCTCACTGGGCGCTCCTCTGGGGATACTTAGTGACTTCCCATATTTCAGGGGATAGACCTCACCAGCCAGGTGGTCATTTCTGAGGGACGCAATGACACTGTCCATCATGGACCAGCAAACACTTAAAGCATCATTGTACTTTAGGGTAGCATAGTGCTACATGCCAACCCTTATGCCAAATGCCCTACCTGTATGAGCTCAATGTCATAACACCCTCTGTGAGGCCAGGGTTATTGTCATCCATGGCACAAATAGCTTGAGTAACAAGTCCTAGGTAGAAAGGGCAAGAACCAAGATTTCCACCCAGGAAGCCTCGCGCCAGGGCAGCGCTCAGAACCACTACACACCTGCCTCTCAAATTCCTCTGCCCGCTTTAAGGAACCAGCCCAGGGCTGGGCTCAGGGTAGAGCCCTCCACACACACCTGAATCAAAGAAATTGTCAAAGGAATTGCAAATTGTGTTGCGAAGGAAAGGAGGCAAGGTACAAAGAGAGACAGGGGCCAAGCCTACTCCTAAGAATTGTAGTGAGTGAGGCCCCCGTGTGAGTGAAGGCCGGGCCCCCTCAGAGCAAGCACGTGTGCAGCTGCTTGGGCAGGACCACCCCTTGGGCCAGGGGTGCCAAACAGACCCAGATAAAAGAGATCCCATGAGTGAATGGGGTTTGCTTTGGACCTGGGATGAGTCCTACTTCTACCCACCTAGAGGTGGGTTGGGAGGAGGGAGCCCTGGCTAAGAAGTCCATCATGTTTAAGGACCCTGTCATTTCAAAGCTTCTGCCACCTCTTTGCCATTGGTGAGGGTGGAAACAAAAAGAGTTGGTTTCTTTTGTTTATGAAAACACACGGGGACTCTTCCTTGACTTTCCAGGTGCAGACCTGAGCGCCAAGAGAGAAACAAAAAGATCTAAATAAGAAAAGAACAGAAATTTGGGTCTTAGAAGCTGGCAGTGAGAGAAGAGAGGACTGTCTAGAGGGAAGGGGAAAGCAGCCAGGATATGGGAGCCTCGGGGAGACAGGAGGCTGAGGTTGGGGAGATGCAGACTCGGACACGATCCTGTGCTGAGGGACAGCTGACAGTTGCCTTGACAGCATTTCTGTGCTGTGACATGCCTCCCACCCTCCTGCACTGCCCCGACCCTCCACTGACGTCTGCTCCCAATCCTGGCCTTGTGCTGGCAGCACTCTGAGGGAAAGACAGAATGGGGACAGTGCACAGCATGGCTCAGAGGCTCGGAAAAGGATGACAAGCCTCCGGAGCCAAAGGTGCCAGGGAGTCACAGCTGTGTTTTCCACAGCTTTTCACAGGCCACACGGTGGCTGACCTAGGAGAGAGATCTCAGCCCCACCAGACACCCTTCTGAAACGTGAGACTGAGCCCTGGACTCTCCTGACTGTGTAAAGGAAAAGGGAGAGGCACACTTGGGTTTCTAACCAACACTCCAAATGCTTTGCCATTGGGAAATGTAACAAGGAGCCATTTGGTTTTGGGCTGGGCCCTGCTTCCCAACAATGACTGTATGGGTCTGTCTAGGGGGGAGTCCCAGTCATGGGCTGAGTAGGGTTCAGAGGGGCTCCCCCACCCACCCAGGTCTGACCCACTTGTTATTTTCCCACAGACCTCCCCAGGCTGAACTGAGATCCCAGACTCTGCCATTCACCAAGGCCTCCTGACCCTGTAAGACTAGCCAGAGGGTTATTGTGTCCATTTTCTAGATGCAGAAACTGAGGCCCAGCGAAGGAAAACAACTGACACATACAGTAAGAACGTGAAAACTGAGATTTGAACCCAAGACTACCTACCTGCCTCCAAAGCCTGTGTTCTGACCACTACATCCCACTTCTATCCCCAAACCAGTTTACTTCTCTGTCATTCCACCAGGCCATGTGCTCCAGAGGTGGAAAAGTTTCCCTTCCTGCACTTGCCCTGGAGGCCAGCACTGGGGTGGGCTCTGAGGATGTGCTCAGAGAATGGCCACGGACTCGATTTTACTCCAAGCCTTCCAGTGGCTGGAACCTCAGCAGCTGAGTTTCCAAGACTGGGCATCTGGGTCAGCAGGGCGGTTGGACAGACCAAGAATCAACTAGACATTTCCAGGCCATCCTGAGAGACTGCAGCAGGCCAAGAAGACGCACTGTGGGTGGGACACTGGCCGCCTGGGAGGCAGAAACACAAAGAGCTGCAAAGTCAGTGGGCGGCAGGGGCAGGAAGAGGCCACAATGGGCCCTGGCTGACCGGAGATGTCCCAATTGTTAGTGCCAGCCCTCTGCCTGTTCCCATTATACTGCCATTAGTCCCGCTGAAGCTGGGGGACAGCAGGCAAGGTTTAATTAAGCAGCCACTACCCTGGTGCCCTGGGGGAGGAAGGCGCTCCTGGCCCCCAAGCTGAGGCAGTGTTTCTGCTCTCCTTCAATTCATTCATTCATCCACCCAACAAATGCTCCTTGAGCACCCATGATTCATTCATTCATCCATCCAACAAATGCTCCTTGAGCACCCATGATGTTCTGGGCCCCATGATAGGCCCTGGGAGGACCCTTCAGACAAGTCACACAAGGAAGCCTTCGGTCCATGGCTGGAGCAGATTCTCCCAGGCCAGGGAACAACCCTCACCAGCCCCAGCCCCCAGGAAAGGCTGGGTGTGTTCCTTGTTTACTATCTTCTTTGCCCCAAATTGAACTCTTCACACTGATTGAAACAAGAAACCTGGGAGTGTAAGCAATGTTAATCAGAGGCCATTCCACCAACGGAAGCTTCAGCTAAGCCCCAAATGCATCTCTTAAAAGCCTCACTCAGGCCTTTGCCACTGCAGTGGGTCTCTGGGGGCACAAGGGAGGCAGGCAGGAAATCAGGCGCTGACCGCAGGAGAAGGGGTCACTGGAGTTCTGCGAACCCTAGGACTCACAGGGCTGTCTCGGGGGAAAGGGGGGCTGGAGAGGAGGCAAGGGTTCCACCAGTGCCTGGAAAAAAATCCAAGCAATGGAATGTGCACCTTGAGTGCTCCATGCCACTGAGTCATTCCCTCGCCCTCAGCTCATGGGCTCCCTGGAGAGCCATATTCACTGTGTTTGCTCACTGACGCTGCTGGAGGGCAAGGCAATTTGTCTGCACCAAACAGCTGCCCGCAGGGTCAGTACATGGGCATGCGTGCTTGTGCACAGGCATGCGTGTGCACACATATGTAGGCACGCACCCTTCCCATGCAAACACAACGGGCTCCAATAGCATGGCCATCTCTCACCAGGAATGCTGGTCTTGGCCACCCTCAGCTTGCCTTCTGCAGGGAGCTTGCCTTCTGCAGGCAGCCCAAGGAAGCCATGCCTGCACAAGACTAGTTCACACAGCTCAGCATCTAGAAAGTGTCTCTGCAACACCTCAAGGCCCCACACCACTTACTCTGACCTTCCACCACCCAGTGGAGGATGGAGCTTACCCTGCCTCTAACTTCAAACCTGGGGTCTGGGGGCTCCAGGGCAGGGAAGATCCAACCAATTTCTAGTCAGGCTCCCCCGCCCCCGGGGGGTGGACACTGGACACATGGGCACCACCCAGCTCCTAGCAGCTACCCCAGGGTCTGTCTGGGGACATCAGGGCTGGGAGGGAACGCAAAGGACTGGCCCAAGAAACCCAGAAAAGGGGAAGATCCAGCTGGTGTCACATAGCACGTTAGCAGCAAAGCTGAGCCCAGACCGCAAACTCACAGCTACTATCCTGGGCTCTTCCACTGTCCCTGCCACTCTCAGCCCAACCCCTACCCAAAGCACAGCCAGGTGAGCCCCTGGTTCTTTTCCCTCCCTCCTTTCAGCAGGAGGACGAGCACTGTCCTCCAATAAGAGTTCAGGCCTCCAATTAATCAGCCCAGCTACCAAGCGCTGCACCCCCGTGTTCCTCACCGCTCCTGGGTCCCAGATGGTCTGGGTGTGGACGGGCAGATGCAGGGGGGAAAAGCACGTACAGGGTGTGCATGCCAGGGGGCGGGCGTGTAGGGGAAGCTGGTTAGGGGAAAGGAGGAAAGGGCCAAGCAGCGGGAAACCAAGGGCAGTGGCTCTCACCTGCCTTCCTCCCATGGGAGCTCTCGGCCAACTCTGGGGTGTGAGCTGAACTTGTCCAACAGTGGCTTCTCGCCACGGACCTTGGTGTGGGTGGGGGTGGGGTTGGTGCCCCAAGGGAGGGGCTGGCCTCTGAATGAGGTAACTTGCTTTTTCCCCTCTGTGGCTGCCCTGGTCAGTGGGCAGGGGAAAGCCAGAGGCGGAGAAGAAGTTGTATGTGACTTCCTGTGGGGTGGTGAAAGTGGAGGTTCTCACACTGCCTGCTGTCTGAGGAGGAAGGCCAGCAGAGGCTGAGCACACAAGTCGGGTTTGCAAACAGGCAGGAAGTTTTCCTGGAGCAAAACCCGTCAAAACAGAATTCTGTCGCTGGGTCATATTTTCCTCGCTGCCCCTGTCACCCATGCTCAAACAGGTCTGTTGTTGTTTTCATCATCTGGGAGAGGAAATCAAGCCCCTTTCAGCGGAGACCTCAGGCGCCAAACCAAACTGCTCGGCAGATACTCCCAGCTGGCTTTCCGTTCCAGAGTGGAGGAGGGCACGATGGAAAGTTTGGGACAGAGGTTCACTCCACGCTCCCACGTGCTCCTGCTCCCGAGCCCCCAGCCACATGTGCTCCAGATTCCTGGGGCTCCGGCCAAAGCAATAAAACTGGGTGGAGAAGGCGCAGTGGTCTCTTGGGCCGGATGTGTGGTGAGTAGAGTGGAAGTAGCATTTACTGGGCAGCTGGTGTGGGTCAGGTACTTTGCATACGTGACCTAATTTAATCTTCACAACAACCTTCTGAGACACTACTGGTACCCCACATTCATAGGAGGAAACAGGCTCAGCAAGGATGAGTAACTTGCCCAAGGCCACACCGGCAGTGAGGGGCCCCAATCTGAACGTAGGTCTAAGCCCAAAGCTCCTCCCACCTCACTCAGCCTCCCCACAGCTCTGGGATGGAACCTCCCAGCAAAGGTCAGGCTGCGTAGGGACCTTGCCAGCCTAGAATGGAATGGAACGCCTGTGTCTGAGAGCCCGCGGCCCAGGGGCAGCACCTGACCACACATGTTCAAGTGCCCACAGACTGCTGACAGGTCAACTCCAGAGGGGCTGGACCCAAACTGACCACCCGACTTCCCAGAGCAGTGGATGCAGAACACGTGGGGAGGGGGCCCGGGGCATCTTGGGCACAAGCTTACCTTCCTGCAGCTTCACACTCTGGAGGTAGAGGGGGTTCCTCAGGACATTGCAGCGGCCCGGCTCGTCCTCCTTGGTGAAGAGCAGCAGGTCCGAATAGGCAAACAGCGTCACCTGCGTCAGGTGAGAGCAAACAGAATGGGCTCTTCAGCTGTCCCAGACGCCAGAAGCCAAAACCTTTCCAAAGGTCCGGGTAAGGAGTCCTGTCATCTTAGGCAGAACCAGGAGCAGTCTCAGTGTGGCCTCAAGTAAGGGCAGAGACCTGCCCTGGAGTCAAGGCTGACCTTTCACCCTACAGTTTTCTACAGCTCCACTCCTCACAGTAGGAAAAAATACCAAAAGAGAGGATCCTCACTGTTCATACCAGATGGTCCTCCTGCCAGCCCCTCTACGGCCTGAATGACACCTCACAGGCCCACAACTCTGTCCAAAAGCCCTGAAATCTCCTTGGCTTAGAGCCACCCTTGCCCTGCAGGATGTCCCATATCTGCTTGTCTTCTCCTCTAAACATCTGGCCGAAAGAGCACTGGGCTTGGGCTCAGAAGCCATGAGGCTCTATTGCCCTAAGTAGCCACGAAAACTTGGTGAAGCCTCCCAAGTCCTCCCATCTGTGCAAACAGGGGGAGAGCCCTGTTCCTTTCACAAGCTCCATGCAGATGGCGAAGTCAAGCGTGGAGCAATGGCAGGCACTATTACCAAACTGCTTGCGGTCATTTTAAATGCCGTAATGGGCAATCCGTTTAAAAAGAAGCTAGTTACTTATGCTCCCATACAGACATGTGCATAACTTTTATCTCTTTTATGTACTAGCTGCTCCAAAAATAAAGGACAAAGCTATTTTTAGGCATTATTAGGTAAACCAACAGGCATGCTCGGCATATTTTTGTGCTGCAAAAATCTACTTGATCCTCTAATGCCACTGAAGATTACACTGTTCTTTGTTTTTGTAAATCCGGCAGTGGCCTTTAGTCAAGAGCAATAAAATCCAAGTTTAGAGTCTCTGAAGAAAACAAAATATGATTAATTATGTGAACTTCCCCTTGAGGTGTCAAAATCTGATACTTCATCTCTTCCGAAGTAAGGAGAATCAGCCAGGAGGGGTTGGCATGAACTACTAAGGGCCACAGTGAGTGTGTGTTGGACTCTTGCTGAGCATAGGGACATCAAGCTATCACACTATTAAAGACGACCTAACAACTCTACCTCTGAGATCACCTTATACAAATGCTTACCTATAAGGATGTCCTCAGTAATATTTGTGTTAAAAAAATAAAAAAAAGGTACATACACTGATGCTGAAGAGTGTAAAGGGACTCAAATATATGGTGACAGAGAGAGACTAAACTTTTTGGGTGGTAAGCAAATAAGGCAAAACTTATATAATCTTATAACCACTGTCACCCTGATAAATTTAATTTTTCAAGAGCACATAAACTAATAGAAGTAGGGATGATGTAATAAAATAAAATAAAATAAACAAGAGAAGGGTAAAAAAACAACAACAATAAATTCCCATCAAGAGACCATGGATAAATTATGCTACCTTTATAGGGTAATATTTTATGCAACTATTAAAAGAATAAAGTAGGCCTATGTGGACAGAAGCTGAAATCTGTTCATCACAAGTCAAGATAGTGCAATGCAAAAAAATACCAAGAGTATAATCCAATTTTTTGAACTAAAATTATAGCACTCTATATTTAACATTTTTTATTTTATTTTATTTTTTCAAGATTTTATTTCATTATTTTTAGAAAGAGGGGAAGGGAGAGAGGCAGAGAAGAAACGAGACATCAATGTATAGTTGCGTTTCACCTGCCTCCAGCCACAGACCTGACTGGAGACCTGGCTCGCAACCTGGTTATGTGCCCTGGCTGGGGAATCGAACCTGTGACCTTTGGGTTCGCAGGCCGGCGCCTTATCCACTGTGCTACCAGCCAGGGTGATATATTTAACATTTTTTAAATGTCTAAGATACCACATCCTTCACTCTGGGGAATGGATTTACTTCCTAAATCTCTGCTTAATTTGCATTATTTTTGCAATGATACTCTGTTACTTTTGTAATTTAAAAAAACATACACATATTTTTCAAAGGCCCCCTTGGCTCCTTCAGCCTCAGCAGAAACACAGAGGTGTGAGGGGGCCTGGGCCACAGAGACAATAGGAGGCACCCTTGGGCAAGAGGCTCTCAGGGGCTTTGGCGCCCCTAATGGGACGAAACTGGAGGGCTCTGGGCTGGAAGGGATCCTGGTGATGATGCTGTCTAGCCCCTTTTCCACCACAGCCCTGTCCCAACACAGCCCAAGAAAAGCCTCCATGTGTTGAGCACTTCCTTTCTGCTCAGTGATATCATTGTCCTCATTTACAGAGAGGACCCTGCAGCTCAGAGAGGTTAAGTGACCTAAGACAACATAGCTGGGGGCCATTGCCCCAAAGTGGTCACTGTACAGAAAGGTAGCAATATATCTAATACCTGCAGTTGTCCTATCCCAGAATGTGAAAGAATCCAAGCAGGGACCAGAAAAGAGCAGCATAGGAGACCAAAAAATAAATCAAGTTAAGGAAGGGGAAGAAAATGATCTGAGAGCTTGGAAGGACTTGAGGGGTTGGTTGCCTGAGGAGAGGTCTTCCAAGTACAAACAATGAAAAGGAGAAGGCTCTAAACTCACCCAATGCACACACGCAAACCCTCAAGCTCCCTGGGCCACTCAAGGGAGATCTGGCAGTCACTTGGGACCTATAGGGACCCACTGTGAAGCCAGCAAGAAAAGGCTTGGAGAAGACAGTTTATTGGGAACCTATAAAGTCCAGAAATGGCCCAGGCCCAGAAAGGACTTGATAGCTGGTAAGTGCCCAGGGGCAAGGCGCAGAAAGCCCCAGGCTGCCGCTCTGGCCCTGATTCCCAAAGCTGGAAATGTGGTCTAGACAGGAAGTGATTAAGACATGAACGAAGAATTTTCCCAAAGGTCGAGTCATGGAAAGGCCAGGGCTGGCACACAGCTAACGGCAGGGCGAGTAGCATGTGCCAGGGGAGGCAGGTGGGCCCCGCTCCGTTCTCACCAGCATCCTGCAGACTTTGCTCCAGCAGGAGCCACAGTCAAGTGATGCCCATCCACAGGGCCCCATTACCTGCTGCCCACCAAGTGTCTTCTCCACACTTGCTCCAAGGACACATCTGTTTTCCCAAAGGGTCAAGGACTGAGGAATTGTTTGGGTAAGGAATCCTCGCAACTTGGAGGGCCACTTCTCCCAACTAGCCCTAACCAAGCTTCCTCCAGGAATGTGAC
Organism: Noctilio leporinus; assembly: GCA_004026585.1. Classification (NCBI taxonomy): domain Eukaryota; kingdom Metazoa; phylum Chordata; class Mammalia; order Chiroptera; family Noctilionidae; genus Noctilio; species Noctilio leporinus. Next base: position 90,328 of record PVIW01003877.1, on the reverse strand, counting down.
CTAACAGCAGGGTTTGCAGAAACGACCTTGGTGCCTTAGTTAATGATAAACTCAATGAGTCAGTGTGGGAAGTGGGGGTGTGTCTGTCTTGGGCCCCATAGTATTCCTGGAAGCTCTAGCACAGGGCCTAGCATGACCTGTAAATGCTCAGTATCTACTGTATGAATGAATAAATCAGGCTATTCCATTATGCTGATTTGATCTCAGGGCACATTAATGAAGTCTGTGACTCCTAGGAGGGGGCATGATGAGGACAGTTCATGGTGTGGGTCTGCACCAGCTCACAGGCTTCAGCAAACTCATGCTCAGAGCAGAGACAGGACCAAGAACCAAGGGGGAACATTCCTGGAATAAAGATCCCTGTTGAGCGTAAGGGAAAACTTTCTACAATTTAGCACCCTCCTTAACAAAACCAATGTTTGGAGGGTCTGCTTCTGCAGACTCAACAACTTGCTGGAAAACCATCCGCTGGAAGTTACAGGGAAGCAGTCAGAATAAACGGCTCCTGAAGGCTAACCAAACGTTGCAGTTCTACGAACTTATTCAAGTCCCTCTTGAACTGGTTTATATTTGGGACCTGAATAACACGACAGGATACCAAGATACACGTATTTGTTCCTAGTGTAATTCAAGAAAAACAAATATATTTATTTTTACTTCTCTTCAAATTGCTTCTTTCAATCTTCAAAGGGAAGGGTCTTCTTGGTTCTAAGCCCCAAACATCCACTAGGTAAGAGTTCTGGGACAGACCGTAGTGTAGTCAGGCAATGGCTTCAGCCTGTGTTTGTTAGTTTGTTTTTAAACAAACAGGCCAGAGGCAGCATGGGATCATAGAAAGCATTGCTGAGCCAGAGATCCGAGTATGAATCTGGCTCCATCCTTTATGAACCTGGAGTCCTTCATGCCCCAGTTAATTTCACTGGAGCCTCAGTTTCCTCATCTATAGAGTGGGGACAGTTGTACCTTACCTGGGTATTCTGCAAGATCTCAATTCCACACTGAGATCTGGTGTGTAACATGCATACACCGCGAGAGTAACATAATAAGTGATAGTGTTTGCAGACTTCATGGTGAGTGGACAAACAAAAAAACAAATTTAGCCATACGTATTTCAGGGTGGCTAATATTTCTCAGTGCCTTCTTTGGAATCTTGTGAACATATGGCCCCACCTCACTTTCTGACCCTTGGCCACCTGACTTAGTTCCACCATACCCTCTTTCACCAAGCCCAGTTCCAAGTGACTTCTTATTCCTAAAATTCGAATCCCCCTCAGTAGATAAAATTTTACTCCTATCAAGGCAATTCAGAAGATACGCCAAAGTCCTTAAGAAAGCTCCCCAAGAAGAGGCCTCGAAACAGAGTGAGCAATGCCAATGTGGTAAAAATAAGCATGCAGCCTCCCCAGGGAGTGCTTTTGAAAGAGATGATGCTCATTTTGGAATATATGAGTTCTGGTTCCCTTGTTAAAAAAAAAAACCACACACAAAAACTGCAGCAGCCTCCTGCTTTAGCTACCATTACACATCATGTCGCAAAATGCTGGGACGGAAAGGGCCCTTAGAGATCAGCCGCCACATACACACACACACACACACACACACACGCACACACGCACACAAGCACACACCATTCAGAGGAGAAGACTGATGAAGGAGAAAGAAGCCATGAGATGAGTGAGCTGGCAGCAGAGCAGCAGCTGGCTATGTGCTTCCTGCCCTGAAGTTCCCTGATCTTTCCACACCACCCCAAGCTGCCAGCCTTGAGTCAGAGCCTGATCTGCAGCAAGCCCCTTACCCTCTCTTCAAGGCCCCCAGGTAGCCTTGCTGATCCCACGGCTTCTGCGCCCAAGTAGGTTTATGTTCATGGGACCGAGCTGGACCTTGGCCAGCTTGGGGGGGTGGGGCATGAAATTCCCTGGGTCAGACATCTGCAGGGGCAGCTCCCAGGGAGAGCAGTTTGATCTCCACACCCAGGCCTCAGCTGGCAGAGATAAAGCCCAGGAGAAACCACAGCTTATCCCTTAGAAAAGGATTTGGGTTAATACAGACCCAGAAAACCTGCGTATAACTGATGCGCCTCTAAAAATTCTCTTTGGCTCACAGCTTTCATCTTCTCACCTACAAAGCCATCCATCGCAGCTGGGAGGACTGGCCATCTCTTTCACTCCTTAGAGGAAGTTAGAGCAAACAATGGGAAGTCTTTAAGGGCTGGGGAAACTTTCTAACCATCAAAGATGGGCTAAACAGCTTTGAGACAAAGTGAGTTCCTTATTGCTGAAAATGTACAAGAAAAAGCTGACTCACCTTTTGGTAAGGAGGGCATGGGGCAGGGTGGAAGACGTTTCAGATTGGCTCTATACCCTGAGACTGTACAATTCTCAGACCATCAGCAAGCGAGAAAAGACGGGGGCCTTGAGGATGGCCCAGGAAGCCCACCAGGACAGCCCACCTGGGAACATGTGTGTCGGCCTTACCTCGACAGCCTTGTTCCTCCCCTCGTACAGCAGCAGCTCCTCTGACAGCAGGAGGGTCCGGGCAGGGTTACAGAGATCTAAAGGCTGGAAACAGAGTGGGCAGTTCAAAGAGGCCTGATGCAGATGGTGGGGGGTGGCGAGGTGAGACAGCTTAATGAAGCCAGACACAGAAAAATCTACCAGCCCTCTCCAGACGCCCCCAAAACCCACATGCCCCCTCATCCACAGATGGAAACAGAAAGACAGACGCTCTGGTCCTGGGCGGAACTGTTGCTGCCACCTTCCCCACCAGGCCTCACCGCAAGAGCTATACTGTCTCTGGCAGGAAGTCCAACCACAGGTGGCGCTCCCCCCCCCACCCCCACCCCACCCCCGGCTCCTTCACGACACTGGGCTCCTGGGACTTCCCAGACCCCACACTCCCCCGTCTGTCCTGTTCATGCCTCACAGGATAGTCCCTACTGCTAAGTCCAGGCTCTCAGAACACCTCTGGGGAAGTGTCAGGATACCAAAGTAGGCCAGACTTGGTCACTGGAGTACCTTCAAAGCCAGGTCAGTCCCTGCTTGACGTTCATGACACTCTGAAATTAACTGATTCCTTCACAGCCATCAGTTCCAAGTGACCAATGCTTACCCAAAACCCTGCCCTGCCCCATCCCCCTGCCCACCCCAGAGGAAGCTTCCTAAGCTCTGTCTGGCCTGATCCTCGTGAATGCATATTTATAATGTGGCTTCCAGGCACCTGGCACCAAGCCTGTGCTGGAGGAAAGATAGTGAAACAAATGTAAATGATATTTGTAAGACCTAGATGGGTCTTACAAATAATGTGAAGCAGAGGAAACGCGGCTCAAAAAAATACATGTGGTGTGGTTTCATTAAAAAACCCTCAAGCTGCCCTGGCTGGTGGCACGGTGGATAAGGCACTAGGCCTGTGAACCCAAAGGTTGATGGTTCGATTCCCCAGCCAGGGCACCTAACCAGGTTGCAAGCCAGGTCTCCAGCCACATATTGATGTTTCTCTGCCTCTCTCCTTTCTTTCTCTGGAAATAATAAACGGAATCTTTGGGGGGGGAAAAAAAAACAACAACACTCAAGCCCTGCCCTGCCTGGTGTGGCTCAGTTGGTTGGGAATCATCCCGGAAAGCAAAAAGTCACCAGTGCAATTCCCAATCAGGCATATGCCTGGGTTGCGGGCTCTTTCCCCAGATGGGGCATCCCTGGATAGGGCACACGAGAGGCAACCAATCGCTGTGTCTCTCTCACATCGATGTTTTTCTCCCTCTTTCTCCCTCCCTTCCCCTCTCTCTAAAAATAAATAAAATCTTAAAAAATAATTTCAAAAAGAGGCTAAACCTATTATGTTATTTAGGAAAGCCCACATAGGTGGTAAAACTAAAGAGAAGAAGGGAAATGGCTGTCATAATGTCAAGCTAGTGGGTATAGTGATCAAGAAGAAATACAAGGGGACAGAGGGGAGTAAAATGGGAATGGATGTTGTACAACAACAATAAAATTAAATTAAAAAAAAAAAAGAGATATATACGTGGCCTCTGGAGGGGTGGCAAGGGTCTATCCCTATATCCTACTGCATAGACGCTTTATTATTATCCGTTAAGCTGTACATTTAAGTGTTGTACCATTTGTTTTGGTTTATATAGTTTATAATTTATAAATGAGCTTTTAAAAAGCTCATTTTAGTTTGTGTTTTTTTTTTTGTAAAAATGTAAAGACAAAAACAAATTGTAACCCTGGTGGATGCCAAGACCATTGTGGCTACATCTCAAGAAAGAGAAGAGGCTGAGAGACAGGCAAAGGGGAAGCTCTGCTGATGGAGCTGTCCGGGAGAGGCACGCCACCTGCCAGAGGCGCACGGCGCCCAGAAAAGTGCGCCTAAGACCTATTAGACAGTGACTGGCCTAGAATTGGATGCCAGGGAGACAAGACAAGGTAGTAATAGTCAGAAAAGAAGCCCTTGGGACACCGTAACCTTTATGTCGCTGACAAAAGGATAAACTGATCATATCTTTATGGACAGCAATTTGTCAATATGTATTAAGAGACACATGACTCAGCCATTTTACTTCTAAGGATCTCTTCCAAGGAAAATAATCAGAGAGGCAATTCATTCACAGGGGTTTTCACGGCAGAGTTATTTACAAGCATGAAAGAAGTTAGACATATAAGTGTCTCAATAGAGAACTGGTTAAATGAATATAGTATATCCATATAATAGAAGGGTGTGCAACCACTACAAAACACAGGCTCAAAGAGTACTTAATGATGTGGGTAATGTTGGTGCAATTTTCCTTTAAAAAGAGCAATGGTATATCAAAATGTACAATAAGGCCTGTTTGAGGTTTTTTTTTTTTTTTCTTTTTAATGTGTACATGCTCACAGAAAAGACACCTAAATGCTCACACTGGTTATATCTGTGTGGTGAACTAAATAAAAGTCTGGAAATGGGAAGGAAGAGAGGGAAGAGGATGGAGAAAGTAGGAGAAGGCAGATTGGAGTGAATCTCAGGCCACCAGCTAAGCTACTCCTGGCCAGATAGGTTTGCTTAGACCAGACAAGATGGCAGCCTCAAGTGTCTGCCTTGGTCATGGCCAAAAAACGAACCACTGGGGGTGTCAGGAAGCAGAGGCCGCAGCACACAGGCTCTGTAACCATACAACAGGTGGCCTCAGAATGCCTGGCCCGGCCCCAGAGAAAGGGGAGGTTGGGGGGAAGCAGGGAAGGAACCTCCCTATTGCCAGTTTCCCCTGCCCCCATGCTCCTGTTTCTTCTCCTGAAGACCTGTACTCCCTCTGCATAACCCCCAGAATCCTGAGCACCTGAAGCTATTTCTCTTTCTTTAAAGGGGGCCCCAGTCCCGTTATAAGGCACCATCCCTGAGTCCTAGGGTAAAGGATCCTTCTCTTTCTCATCTCCCTGACAGGGAGTCCTTGGAGCCAACCACCAGCTCACCTGAACAAAGACGGGGAATACCAGGACCTTGGGAGCCAGGGTGACATAGGTGCCATAGCTAGAGTGTGGGGTGTGTGGCCTCATGACTGAGCAGTTCTGGTAGTTCCCATGGCCCTTCATGGTCTGCACCGTCTTCATCAGTCGAGACTTCTTCCCCAGGCCTGTATAAGACTTCCCTTTGCTGGGACTCCCTGATTCTGCAGAACAGAGAAAGGAGACTATGAGGCATTTCCATTACCCTTGCAAAGATACTCCCTCTGAGAAATACGGGACAGACTCTGCCAACAGCCATTTGCTGTGAGCATCTGCTATGTGCCAGGCCCTGTGCAAGGTGCTCAGACTACATGGAGGCCTCAGAAGGGCCCTGAACCTCAAGGAATTCCCTCATCATGCATGAGAGACAAGGACATGTAAACAAGCAGCCACACGGCTAGGATGGAGCTGGGCACCGCCACCTGTGATGGAGGGTGCAGACCCCACCCTGTGACCCAGGGCCCAAATCAGACCTATCAGTTTGAACTCATACTTTGAAAAATTAGGAAATCTCTCACATTTGCTAAACCAGAAGGTTGGACCTCACCAGGCCCACCGTACCACCTCGCATAATCACCTAGAGCAGAGCAGCGACCGCCCGGGTGGCACGGCGCGTGCCCTCTGCTTTCCACCGTCTCCACTACTCCCTACACACGCCCAGCGCAGCTCTCATGTCCCATGAGCCAAGGGTTTGGAGAGCCGGTTTCTGCAGTAGCAACAGAGACAGTGGGCTTCCCCAGGAGGTATCGGGGTCCAGCCTTGATTGACCAAGGGAGCTGGAGCAGCCAGGCTCACTCAACTCAGTCTAGAATGAGGAGTGTGGCACCTGCTGCTCCGGTTATCATGGAGAAGCCCCAGCATGCTGCCAGATGGCTGTGCCCAAGCCCCACTCCTCTGCGTGTAGCTTGGGGACCTTTGGCAGCTCCATCCCGTCTCAGAGCCGTGGCTGCCTCAACTGTATAATAGCAGAACCAAGTTCACAGGGGTGCTGTGAGGATTAAATGAGATGCTCCAAGGAAAGTGCCTAGAACAGTGCCTGGGGCTAATAAGTGTGTGATTAAAGGTAGCTGCTAACTTACTGTGCTGCTTCTTGGTATAACCTTTCCACATGGAAAAGCAAATTAATCAGGTGCTTCAGGGACTCTGGGAACCCTAGGCTTGATCGTAGCTACGGTGTCCCCCCAACTTGACCACTAACTCACAAATTATTCCAGTTAGAAAAAGGAGAGAAAGTGGGGGTGGGAGACACCCCTGGGAAAGGGAGCAGAAGACTGCAGGGGGTTCCTCTTTAAGAGGACACTGCTGGACAGACACCCTCACATTGAACAGGGGTGGCATATAGGACTTGACCATGTCTGATCCAACGGGCAAAGGGGCAAAGCACTGAGTAAGCTAAAAAGTCAGGGATTCTTGGATGCAAGCAGGCAGGAGGCAAACTCCGCAGCATTCAGGCCCCACGCCCTCTGGCTTGGAGGGCTCCTGCTTCCAGGTGGGCAGCTGACCAGCCCTCCCTGACTTGACTGTCCCAGGGTCAAGGCCTCCTTCCACCACCCCCAGTCTTGGAAGCTAAGGGGTAAACAGGTGACCTAAACCCAGATACCTCTCGGGGGAAGCTCCCCACCAACGCAAGTCCACAACCTCAGAGGAAAAACTCAGCTCAAAAGGTTTCACACTTGCTTCCTACACCCACCTCGCACCACTTCTCATCAAGCAAGGTGAGAAAAACAAGTAGACACCCCCCCCACAATGAGTGACCACCTATTCCAGCCTATCTCGGGGCAGCACTCAAACCATAATCACTTAACCCACTTCCTGCCTCTTCAGGAGGCCCTTAGAGATGAGAACAAAGAACCTGCGTCCAGGATGGGGGTGGGGGTGCAGAGGAGTATGGAGAATGGTACAGATAATAGTTACACATCTCATCTGATCTGGCCCCAACATCAGCCCTGGCCCCTCTGCTCAAAGATGCCATCCTGGACTACTAGACTTATATGGGGACCACTTTGTACATAAATGTCTAACACCTGAACTAAAATAATACTGTACGTCAACTGGAATTGAAAATTTAAATACAGTTTTAAAAAAGAACTCGTCCTTGTCATTTGAGTTGGACCTGAACTTGGGCTGGCATCAGGGCAGGATGCTGGGCCTCAAACCAAACTGTGCCTGGGGTCGCAGGGTCAGCCTGGCATTGGACAGTCTAATTTTATAGAGGCAAGCCTAGACCAGAGGAGGCAAAAGCCACACAGGACCGACAAGCAGGGGACTGGGGCAAAGCAGAAGGAAATTAAAGAAAGGTACCTTTTGCTGATGCCAAGATCTGGGCCCTGTGACCCTGAGTTTCAGATGTTTAGAAGAATGCATTTCTGCCCTGGCGGAGTGGCTCAGTTAGTTGGAGCATCATCCTATACACTAAACGCCTGCGGGTTCGATCCCTGGTCAGGGCGCATACAGGAGGCAACTAACAGACGTTTCTCTCACATCAATGCCTGCCTGCCTGTCTGTCTGTCTGTCTGTCTGTCTCCCCATCCCTCCCTCATTCCCTTTCTCTCTAAAAATCAATAACCACATCTTCAGGTAAGGATTTAAAATTCATTTAAAAAATAAAATAAAAAATGAAAGACAAGGCATTCCTTCCCTTCCCTAGCTCAGCTTCGCAGGTTGCCACAGGATCTTTGCCTTGGGCTTGGAGAATCGTGAATAAGTCGTCTGACAACACACCTCTGCCTTCAGGTGGGAAAGGTTTGTCTGTTCTATAGACAAGGCTATTGGGGCCTGGGGTGGTTGGGTGACTTGCCCAAGGCCAACTGGCCAATGAATGGGACGTGGCAGGCAACTCCTGTGGCTGTCAGGCCACCCGGCCCCATCTCCACATACCCCTGGATAATGCGTGGCAGGTGGGCGTAGCCCTCCGAAGTTGATTTTCTGAAGTGCCTTTTTAAAAAATTAATCCTTCCCAGCTTGTGCAGCTCAGTGAATTGGCACCGGCCTACAAACCCAAGGCTCGCTGGTTCAATTCCCCGGCGGGGCACATACCCAGGTTCCCAGCCAGGTCTCCAGCTGGTGGCAGAAGAAAGGCAACCATACCGTGATGTGTCTGTCCCTTTCTTCCTCCCTCCCTTGCCCTCTCTCTAAAAATAATGAATCAAATATTAAAAGTAAAATAAAATAAAACACAATCCTGACTGCAACCTACCTACTGAGATCTGTGAAGGCAAATGATTAGACTTCCCTCCTGCTACCTCTTACCGTCTCCGCTCCACACCCCCCTACTGCCCCTTTGTACTCGAACTCCGGCTTCACTGACCAAACACAGTCATTATTCAGTTTTGCCCCCGCTTCGGAGGCAAGCCCTGGCTGCCACCCCACCCTAGCAGTGGCAAATCAGAGGCTAGGCTGCCTTCTCAGCTAGGGGACAATGCTGAGGGTACCAGTAGCCCTGGGGAACATGCCCAACAATGGCAAGCAGGCATCGCAGACCCCAGGAGAGCACCAGACACCATTCACCTCAGGATGGCTCAATCCTCCCTCCTGAAAGCAGGCCAGGCCGTTCAGCCACAGGAGGGGACAAGAGCTGGCTCTCTGGTGACAGCCTTAGCCTCTGGAGAACCCTGAGCGTGTTCAAAGGAAGCTTTGTGCCCTGAGTTGTGCCCCTTTCTCCGAACCCCAGGACTTGGAACTATGAAGACTTGATCCCTGGTAAAGAGCCAAGATGTTCTTGCACATCAAAAGGAGTTTTATGATGAAGGAAAGCCAAGGTCTTCATATAATGCATTCAAAAAATGACTGGTGTTATTATTACCAGCACTGCCTTACTTCTCCCTCTTCCCACAGCTTAGGTGACTCTGCCCTTCTTGGGTCACTAAGTAGCGTATGCTCAGAGAGGAACTGAAATGTGGGTATAGGTTGGGAAAATAGCAGGAAGAGGCATTTCTCTGGCTGAGAGGGAACCAACCCCCCAACCACAAGCCCACCGCAGATGACATGCCTCTCCTGCTCCATTTTCCCGTGGCCAGTCTGCAGACCCTTAGAGGTGACCAAAGCCCCTCCCCTTCAGTCGGCTGAGTACGGAGATTCTACTGCCTACCTGCTACCTGCCACATCTAGCATTGCACACGGAAATGAGCCGGCCCAGGCCCTACCCTTAATGAAGTCACCACTTAGCAGCGGCATCTCCTTGGACCTAATGTACCAATTAAAAGCTTTCTAAAGCTCGGTGTGGAATCACTATCAGACTCCTCTGCAGGAGGGATGCAGATTCATTCTCAACAGAGCAGGCCCAAGTGCCCCAGTCTGGGGAGAATGAGGATGTCTTCCATCACCCGCACTGAGCCTGATGGGAGCCTTTTGCCCCCAGAAAAGGCGCAGCCATTCTTCCAAATACCTGCTCTGAGCAAGCATCGTTTTCACTGCTGATAGGGGGATGGCAAGGACACAAGAGCAAGTGGCTGGGGGAAGGCCACCGTTGAGGGAGGCGGCCAAAGGGCTCTCTGCAGGCACTAGAGGAAGGGCTCGGGCGTATCCCAGGCAGGCACCGCAAGCCACCTGGCAAGGGTGGCCTCAGCCTTCCAGAAATTCGAGTCAGAGATCTTTAGCAGGCACATAGCGGGTCTGAAGGAATGCCCAGCCAGCTCCAGCATCTGAGCTGATGCCTCAGGCTTCCTAAGAGAAGGAATTGGTCTTGAGCCCAGCCTCTGTCTCTGGGTCTTAAAAACTTGGGCCAGGGTTTGAAGGCCAAAGAAGAATCATTCAAACCGCAGAGATGCCTGTGCACTTCAAAGACAACTACTCCCTGGGTAGCATCTCTTGAAATACAGGCTACTGTATTCCACCCACAACCACTATCTTCTTTAACCCTCCCACAATCCTTGGAGGTAGGACTTCTCAGCCCCATTTTCTAGATAAAGAAACCAAGGCTTAATGAGGGGACATGAGTTACTCAAAGCCACACAGCTAGAAGTTCAGTTTGAGACCTCCCAGCTCCAAATGCCACACCTCCCTTCCATGCAGACCTGACCATGTTGCCGGTAATACCTAACATACGTTGGTTGCTCCGTAAAATTGGATGAATGTCAGTTGAATGCCCGAGTCCTAAACACCGTCTCTTAGACACTCTGGTAAGAGCCCCTCTCCCTCCTTAGGCAGCACCAAGGCAGAAAGACACCCGGGGTTCAGCAAGGGAGAAAACGCACCAAGAGGAAAGTCTGTGGCAACATGTGAGGGGATCTTGAGTGACTGCTGAGAAAGCCTTTGATCTCGGAAGGAAGCTGGGCCCGGCCGCCCAGCTGACCCTGTGGTCTCTCAAGGGTGCAGAGGGCCCAGCAGCAGAGGACCAACCGACTCACCTTCAGGGATGGCATCCTCCTGGTACACAGGCCGCAGCAGCTGCAAGGCAAAGACAGGAGAGCCGCCTCAGCCTGGGGAACAGGGCAGCGCAACCCGGCAGGCTGCTGGCACCAGCCTGTCAGTGGGAAGGCAGCACTTCAGGGAATGAGGGAAAACAGCAGCCCTGCTACCAAGCTGAGAGAGGCTTGGAAGGAACACAGAGCCCAGAATCCTCCAGAATATTAAAGTTGAACAAGGCAGAAGCTGTTAACAAGTGTAATCCTTTGGCCAAGTCCCCAACTTCCCTGACGTCAGTTTGTTCCAAAGAGCGTTCCCTGGACCGTCAGCGCTGTGGGATGGGACGCTAACCCCCCTGCCACAGGGGGGCACCAGCAGGGGAGTCTGGGCAATGCCCAGTTACCCAAGGTTTAATCCCCAGCTCCATGGGATGCCCTCAGGGCCTCAAATAGGCCAATGTGCACTGGGATATTTCTCCAACTTATTTGACCTCAGAACACTTTTTCTCCCAGAGCACCTCAAGGCATTACTGCTTTGGGGTCTCATCCATCACCCCACCACACCATCATGCAGTGTCTGCCCTTACGTCTCCTGTGACAGGGGACTGCTGCCTACTGCACACACCAGCCCATTCCCATGGAAAAGTGCAGACTGGTACAAAGCTCTTTCTTCTTTTGCGGTGCAATCTTCTACTTGGTGACATCCCTGGTCCTGGATTTGTGCCTTGAGGCCACAAAGACCCACCTACTCTCTCTTTTCGGGATAGGCCCTGCCTGCAACAGCAGAATTGACATGCACCCCACCTCGTTGCTCAACTGTCCCAGCCCCTGGCAGACTCCTCCCCGCACAATTTGGAGTCTTTTCCTGGCCTTACAAGGGACCCATGCCCTTCATGTCCCCCAAATCAGATGGCCATACCTGGCTCCCAGGGTTCAGCGGGGCCAGGATGATGTAGTTAGGGTCGGTGGGCGCACTGGCGCGGGGCAACGCAGGCAGGGTGTGCTGGCCCCCACGCTTGGCCACCTCGGTGTAGCGCTCCCAGCCTCCGAGCAGCAGCCCGTCTGAGCTGTCACATACCAGGTGGCAGCTGTGGCGCTGCTCAGGCCGTGCCTGGGCCCCATGGGTGCAGTTCTTTTCCCGTTTGTTTGGGGGTGACTGGAGGTCATGCGTTGACTTGCAGGACGCCCGCCGCAGGACACCGCCATCAGGTCCTGGCTTGACTTGGGGGACCATGCGCCACACGAGCAGGATGATCTCACTGGGGCAGCTCCTGGAAAAGGGGACAAATCACATACAGAAGTTGAGTCTCAGGGGCACCAAAGTCAGCCAGGGTAGGGGCCAGCAGGGGCAGAGAAGAGAAAGGGAGAAGGGGGAGAAGCCCCTAATGTCAGGGTAGGAAGTTAGATAAGAATAGAGCTTAGGCCCTGGCTGGTGGCACAGTGGATAAGGTGTCGGCCTGTGAACCTGAAGGTCGCTGGTTCGATTCCCAGCCAGGGCACATAACCAGGTTGCAAGCCAGGTCTCCAGCCAGATCCGTAGCTGGAGGCAGGTGAAAGGCAACCATACATTGCTCTTTCTCTCCCTCTCTGCCTCTCTCCCTTCCTGTCTCTCTAAAAATAATAAATACAATCTTTAAAAAAAAAGAAAGAAAAGAAAAAGAATAGAGCCCAGCCAGCCCAGCACTCCCTTTGGACAACTCTAATTGAGTGACAGAGGCTGGGAAGGATGCTGAGGCCAAGGCCAAAGTAAGCAAGAAAGAGGAGCAAACTCATCTAGTGACATCCGTTATGGGTGAAGCCTAAGCAAGGGGGAGCAAGCACAGTACCTGCACGCGACCCCTCAACCAGCCATTCTAGAAGCAAACCTAGAAGGCCATGAGGGTGCTACCCCCGCAGGTCAGAATGTAGAGGACCCAAACATTTCAAAGCAGAATTTTTAAAATTGTGCAACTGACACATTTGCAACACCTATGCATCCTTTAAAAACAATGGGCTTAGCTCTGAGGTAGCAGAAATAATCAGCTGAAGCGGAGAACCACCCCCCTGGAGCTGCATCGGGAACCACAGGGTTCGTTGGAGAGCTTCCTCCCTCCTGCTTGCTCTGAGTCCGAGCCCTCCATTTGGAGGCGGAGAAGCTGGTCCCCTGAGCAGCAAAGTGAATTGCTGACAGCTGGACAAAGGAGGGAAGGACAGGCCTGGTGCCCAGGGCTGGGGAGAGGAGGGGCGGGGTGCCCAGGCCGCCCCTCCCTCAACCCCCTCCTGTCTCACCGGATCTCATGGGCCAGCTCCACGCATTTCCAATGCTCCACTGGCCGCTCGTTCAGCTGCAGCACAGTGTCCAGCTGCTGCAGCCCTGCTCTCTCGGCGGGGCCCCCTTCAGGGAAAAAGAAAAGACGCTCAAGGACTGCCTCCTCAACCCTCAACCCCCTCAAAGGACCTGGGGTCCTTTGCTTCCCCAGTGGCCTAGAACAAGGACTGACCCTCTCTGTTTCTTCATCTGTGAAATGAGGGGCCAACGTTGGTGGCTTCGAGGGACCTTAAAGGAGCACACCCTTTCACACTTCTCTGCTGTTCACACTTCCAGCCAGCCCCCCGCCTCGCTGGGCCCTCCCAGGGCCTCCTACCCGATGAGAACCCTTCCTGTCACCAGGCTCACACACTTCATTCCTCAGTGCTGCTCTTGGAGCACCAGCCTCGTGCCTGTCCCAGGGCAGGCGACGGGGTCATCACCAAGGTCATCACCAAGCCCTGGATTCTCTTCCTAAGATGCTCACTCTGTGATCAGGAGCAATCTTTGCGAAAAATAGGGAGGGGATGTCTATTTTTAAGTGTTAACCAAACTTGGAATAGGATAAAATACCAATTCCAAACAGGTTCAGAAATGACTCATTTTCCCATGCAGTCATTATTGAAAATGTAGGTTTCGTTCCTGGTTGAAATGCTTGGGAAACAAAATATTAAAAATTTATTTTCATTTTGATAAAAATAATAAAAAAAAAGAGTGGGTATATTTTCATAAACCTCAATTTTATCTGTGGTCATTTGAAAATATTATTCTTTTCATTTTGAAAAACCAGGACACACTTGTTCCACTGTGGGGCTCCCCTTACAGTTTCAAGGCCTTGTTTGCAAAGTTCACATACATGCCTGGCAGGTGAATGGGGCTGGCATCTCCCAAGACACTCACCGGAATCCACGGCCTGAACGCGGACAGGAGAGTCACAGCAGATGGTGAAGCCGAAGCCATCCTTCCCCCTCGGGATGGTGATCTAGGACACAGCCCCGCCCAGTTACTCCCAGAAGCTGATCCAAGGTCAGGCAGCCCACGGGCCCCACCCCAGACCCCACCTCTCCAACGGGACTGGAGCCTGAAAGGAAACCGACCAGCCCCTCCCCAACCCTGTCTCAGCCCAGGCATCTTGACCACTGCGGTGTGGGCCAAGCAGGAAGGCTGGGGCCTAGGAGGCAAACCCAGGCCAACATGGGAGGCCGGGATGGAAAGACCTCGCCTTCCTCAGCCCCAGCTGACACGTGGCCCTTTACTGAAGGGCCCCCTGCACCTGCACGTCTCCACGTAGCCTGTGACCCTCTGCCCACTTGGCCCCTTTCTCCTTTCCCCCAGGGGTTCATGGAGCATTGGCCCAGAGCTAGCCCTGTGCTAAGGATTCAGTAACAAAGCCAGCCTAGCTGCTGCCCTCCCAGAAAACAGGAGAGGGATGCACCCGAAACCTCAAGTCGAAGGCCACGGGGCAAATGCTGAGGTTCAGGGGAGTCCATCACTAGAACCTAAAGGCATCAGTGGGGGCTCCTGAGTGAGGGGGCAGATGAGGACATAGTCAGGCCTCCGGGCTGAACCTGAACTTGCCACTGACCTCACTGTGCCTGCTGAGGCCCATGTACATGGCAGCTCCACAACCCCTACTCTCAGAAGTCCCCTGAAAGGGCTGTGCCATCTGGATGGTTGTTACAACACGCTTATTGAGTTCCTGCTGACTGCCGGGCTCTGCTGAGGTACAGAAGCAGGCAGTCTAGGGCTCTGGCTCCCAGAGAGGCATGAGGGTACACAGATCTCTCCAAAGCAAGGCAGGACACGGACAAGCATTGTAACAAAACATGAAGGCGGTGCTGGGGACCTTCCTTTGTGTTTGGTTTCAGGCACCACAGGAACCCAGCAAGTGCTAAGTTAATGAGGACAGCCCGGCAGCATCCCACCGGCAGCAGGAAGCTGTGGGGGTGCAGCGCAGGCTGCTGGCTCGGTTCAGTTCAGCCAGGCTGTGGTCCCCCTCTGCGCAGCCCCAATTAGGCATTGGATGGAGAGCAGCAGGCCTGCCCCGCCTCACCCAAAAAGCAATTCCAAGCTGCTGGGAGCAGGTGTATGAGAGCAGCTGACCTAAGGGAACAAAAGTCAGAAATGGAGTTCAGTGGGGTCCCAAGAGACTCCCTGGAAGTGGACGTGGAGTGGGTCCTGGTGAGGACCAGGGAGAGTGTCCCTGGCGAGCTGGAAAGATGCCAGCCCAGCAAGGCTGGAAAAGGTCAAGGGCAGCCCTCTTTGTCCGGAGAGTCTACCTCCTTCCTTTAGAGGTAGTCTTTCAAGGCTAGGGGCCTGGCATTCACCTGCCGGTGGTCCCAAAGGCCAGGCATAAGGAAGGGGAGGGCCAGGGAGCCCAGGGTGACCAAGGCCCCTGGAAGCTGCCGGGAGGCCCCTGAGGCTCTGCTTCCCACCAGCCCTGGGCCTGGATTCAAAGCAAGTTTGTAAAACAGGAAATCTGACAGACAAGGGGAAGGGGGAGGGGGCAGGAAAATACCCCGTTCCCATAAGAATTCTGGGAAAACACACAGCTAAGACAGGAAGAGAAAAAAATGGAAAGAAAGAAAGAAAAACAAACTCTGGAGTAAGTGCGGAAAGCCCAGGCTGAGGCTGAGGGAAGCTGTCAGGAGCCCGGGCCACTCTGTACGACCAGCAGGGATGTTAGGGGACTGGGGACTCCCCCTCAACCCGGGCAGAGATTGGGGTCCCCAAGTCTTGCCAGCACCATCCCAGGCCTACCCCACAGGGGCCACAGCCCCTCCAGCCTGGGCGCAGGCTCTGGAAATAGGCCCCAGCTTGATGCTAGCAGTCTAGGGACTGGCCCCAGAGTTGAATCATGTGACCCAGTAAAACAGCCTCCCTGACCCACCCCCTGCTCCCCTCATCCAGGTGGCACTGTGGACAGGAGCTCCTTCCGCCTTCCTGGCCACCAGACTAAGAAGAACTGGCCAAGGCAACAGTCCGAACTAGCTGGGGGTGGGGAAGGTCAGGAAGAGGAGGGGGTATCAGAGTGCAAAGGGGTGGGACCAAGGGAAGGGAACAGTTACTCCCTAGCCATCGTGAGCACTGGCCACCTCGAGAAGATGGGGTCCGGAGCCCCTGACCATCACTGAGTGGAATGCAAGGCTAGTTTAGTGCTCCCATTTTAACGAGAAAGACACTGAACCCTGCAGTAAGTGGTAGCCTCCAGCTTTCAGCCTTCCTCTCGGACCCCAGGCCTGGGGGCGGAGGGGTGGGGAGCAACACTGCCCTGCCTCTGGAACCTTAACGGCACCTGGCAGAAGCTGTCCTTCCTAGGGGTGGTCCTTGCTCTCTCCTGTCCTGGGTAGGAACTGCCACCGCTCCCACATCTCACCCATACCAGCACCTCACTTCCGCTCTCCTACCTGGGATCTGGTCTCTTCCACGCCCAGACCTCCACCTCTAGTTGCCACTGTTTATTCAACACCTCTTGCAGGTACATCCCAGGTGCTGTGGCAGGTACTCTATGTACAACATTCCATTTATTTTCCCAGCCTTATCGCTGGACATTATGACCCCTTTCCGCTGACAGGCAGACTGAGACCCAGGGAAGAAAGTCATGTGCTCAGAAGCCACAGCTGAAGAAGGGCTGGGCTGGATCTGAGCCCAAGTCTGACAAAAAGTTAGAGCTCTCAACACTGTGCTGGTTACTAGCTCAGAATGGTCTTGCACTTGAGCTCCAGGCCCAGCCCACACTCATGCCTGGTACTATTCTGACTGCAACATGCCCCAGTACTCTGGTCTGTAGTCCCAAGGTGACCAAGGACTTATTGACCTCCCATCCAGTGCCCTCTCAACCCCACTGCTCCGCCACCCAGGTGCTGGTGGCAGGGGCTGCTCTTCCTGGCTCCAGGAGAGTGGGAGAGGAGGGTGAAGTCCTGCAAGGCTGGGCATGCCAGGCAGGAGGACTAAAGGGAGCTCATGTGGGTCCCCTGGCCATGGGGCCATGGCACAGGAAGCCCCTCTAGGAATCTCCCTTGGACCTCAGGTCACCTGAGGAATCAAGACCCAGTGTCTAGTCTCATTGAAACACGCAATGGGGTTTTTCTGATTTGATATTTATCAAATCAGAACCATGTCAGCTCCCCTCCAGCTGAGACATTGGCAAAACCTGGGCATCCCTTGCCTTCGTTGTCCCTGCTAACCTTGTGGCTTTTTAGAAGGAAAAGTTCCGGAAGAGGCTCAGTGGAATTACCACCGCCACTCTGCCCTCCACCCTGAGACTGGAGGCGGAGAGGCCAGGCCCTCTCAGTGAAGCTGGGCTCCAGCCCCTGAGGCCTCAAGGTATCACAGGGGAGGAAAATCATGTGTGCATGTCCATGCGTGATCGTGTACATGGAAAATTAAGTGTGCATAGATACACGCAGAAACATCCTGTCTCGCGTGCAGGCACACACCGACACAGGCAGAAACCCTCACACATCACACACACATAAGGCACAATAGGCACTCCTGTCCCATGGGAAGTAGGGAAAGTTAGCAAAGGAACAAAGTTAGCAAAAAACACAAAACCCAGCTGCTCTGCAACCGAGCTGTTACCATTCTCAGGCTTGGGATGCTTGTTTAACCCACACTCCTACAAAATAGAAATAACAGAAAATCAACACACGATCTCACGAGGGGCACCACCCGGCCAGTGGTTAGGACCACGCAGAGCGGGGGCCTCATCTGCCCTTAAAGAGGGGCAGTGGGTAAAGGCTGGATCTGGGATCCAGCTCCCAGCTCTGCCCTCCCCGGGGATCAGAATGAACCTGCAATGCACAGGGGGGCCAAGGAAGGCCTCGTGGGGAGAAGTCTTGCTAGGGTAAGTCCCCAGCCCTGACCTGCCCGTCACCACCGACACCTCGTGTAGCCCTGCAAAGGGACAAGCACCCACCTGGCGGTAGCGGCGCTCCGAGCACACCTTGCAGAGCCCATTGAAGCGGTTCATGGCTGCAGGTCCTGCCTCGGCTGCCGCCCCATGAAAACCCAGCTCTCCCCCAGTAGTGGGAGCCCACACTGCGCCCCGTCAGCCTGGCATGACCGCCCTGGGAAGCCCGCCCCGCAGAAGAATGGCAGGAAATCACCTCTCACCTCCCCAAGCCCTGTCTGTGCTGTGTGCCTCTGCACGATAAGCCCGAAGGCTTCCTGAAACCTCAGAATGACAAGGAAGAGGGAGAGTTTTATATTAAAATTCCTGTCAACTAGTTAGTATTCCCCGGGCCCAGCGGGGAGAGGGCGCCTTTGTGCTGGCGGCATTCTCCGCCATGGGCCACTTGGTGAGCGCACTGTTCTCACAAACACTCCTGGCCAGAGGAGAACCCAGGCAGAAAACACGGCCCGCTGTAACAACAGTGCCTCCCCCCGCAATCCCAGGGTCGCCATAGCAAACCCAGGGAACCGGCCCAGCCTAGGAATTGAAGCACGCTTCGCAGGCTTGCTTGCTCAGACAGCAGCTCACATTTGGAGTCTGAGAACCTGCCCGCCACTCAGCAGCTACTTAAAAGTCTGTTTTCTCACCAGGTGTGCCAGCTTCCTCACTTTACCCAAGAAGTAGCAGGGGCTTCCAGGGGCCAAGGTCACACAACCAGGCAGGATGGAGCTGGGATCAGAACCCCAGTCTTTTCCCTGTCTTGTAGAGCAGTGCCTGGTGAGCCCAGCCAGCCACACACCCACCTCAGAGCCTGCGGGCAAACCTCTCTCCTACCCACACATCCACATCCTTGATGCCAGAGAGTGTCCCTTCGTTCAGTCCAGCTTTGTTTGCTGAGACACTGGGTAGGTTACCCAGGTTTCTGGGCCTCTGTCTCCCCATCCAGGTAATGGGTGAGCTGAATAGAGAATTTCTGGGGGTTCTGCCTTCATTCCAACGAAGCCTACAACAATCACGCCCACTTGGCTGAGTCCTGCCGACAGCTTCGAGTGCGCGAGCCCGGGGAAAATCAAGTGTGTCTTAGAACAACGCTCCCAGGGCTCAGGGCCCGCGTACAGAAGCAGGACTTTCCCCAGCCACCTAGAAACCTGCGGCAGTGATGTCCTTGTGATTCCCATAGATCATCAGTGAGGCTTCCTGCTCACTGTCCTCCACGCTCAGCGTGTATAGAGATGGGGAGAAAGGTCATTGCAGCTCTTCCACTGAAGACTGTTTTAAACTCCTAGCAAAGCCACAGAAAACAGTAACTTTCAAGTTACTCTAATACTGTGCTATCCAATACAGGAGCAACTAGACAACATGTGCAGGTAAATTAAAATGAAATAAACGTCAGGACCTCAGTCATACTAGCCACATTTCAAGTGCTCAATAGCCACAGGTGGCCAGTGGCTACCATATTAGACACTAAGAGGACAGGGACCTTTGACTTGTTCAGGCTATATCCCAGCACCCAGCACAGGTCTGACCATGTAGCTGTTTGAGAAATAACGAATGAATTAATAAGTGAACGGATTGAGTAAATGAAAGGGAAAAGATTTTCTAGATCATAATATAATTATATATAAAATATAAATGTGTATAATACCACCATCATATCTTCCCAACTAAGCCACATGCAGGACATGTGTGGTACCATGCATTTAAAAGGTAGCCAGATCTTGCCCTGGCTGGGTGGCTCAGTTGATTGGAACATTGTCCCATACACGAAAAGGCTGCAGGTTCGATTCCTGGTCAGGGCACATACCTAGGTTGCAGGTTTGATCCCCAGTCAGAGTGCACTCAGAGAGGCAATCAATCAATGTTGCTCTCTTACATCAGTGTTTCTCTCTCCCTTCCTCTCTCTAAAATCAGTGAACATCTTCAGATGAGAATTTAAACAAATAATTGTTCAGACCTTGCTCATATTCTGCCTTTACCATGTGCTGGCTGTGTTACCACAGATTTCTGAACCTTCCACCCCCCACCTCATCTGCGACATCGGGAAGTAACAACCACCTCAGAGGAGGCAGTGATGATTAAATGCAATGACAGCAGCACCGGGCACGACGGGGCTGCTCAATCTCTGGGAGTTGGCTTCTCCCTCTCCTAGGTGCTGGAGAATACCATGGCCCAACTGCCATGCTCTGCAAAAAGACAGAGTGAATTTGGGGGAATTCTCCAATCCCTATGTGAAGGCTCCTCCCTAGCTTCAAAGTCCTGATGGAGCGAGAACCACTGGTCTCAGATGGAGACTCTCGGCTGCCCCCTGCCATGCAGAGGGTGCTCCGTGCCACAGGAAGCAAGGGGTCGGAGGGGACCTGTGGGAAAACGAGGACTCGGCTTCGAGAGACTGAAAGTCAAGAGGATCCAGGCTCCTCCAGCCGAGGGGCCAGGGCCGCTGTCCCTGCCCCTGCCCTGAGCATGAGGAAGTGGAGGAAAGCTTGAAAAATAATCCTGTAAAATGCCCAACTTGCTCAGTGGCCAAGCACCAAGTGAACCTGAGCCTCAGACTCAAAGCTGCCCTGTTTAGGGACTGAGCAGAGTGGCAGCTTAGAGTCTGGAGCAGCGCTCAGGCCCCATGAGTCCTGCCCAAGGTTTTCACCGCCTACCTTAAGCTCTTCCCTGTTCCCAGGATCCCCGCCTCCTGGCATTCTCAGCAGCGGGTCTGCAAGGCAATCAGAAAGTCTCTATTGACATGTAAGCGTTGGTTCTACGGACCACCTAGGGGACCAGGCCAGGGCCCCCTAGGGGCAATCCGAGTGGGCTCAGGCAGGGGCTCAGGAGCCCGGACTGTGCATGGGAAGGACAGGACAGAGGAAATGTGAAATCCATGCTCTGTCCACAGAGGTGGGTTCCCCAAGGTTAGCAAGGTAGCCAGTGGGAGGAATCCTGCGACCACTGGCCCTGGGAAGGAGCCATTTAGGAAGCTCCTGAAACCATCCCTCTATGAGCTAAGGATGGGGCTGAACCGTGTGGGGTCAGGCCTGTAACCCTCTCCAAGGAAAGTCCAACCAGATAAACAAAGGCACGTGGGCAAGAGGCTGCCTGCCACCTGCGTTCTAGCAGGTACGCATGAGAAGTACCTGGACCCATGGTCTGACCGTAGGCAGGGTGACCACAGCCACAAAAGATAGGCACTAGAGCTACTACCCAGGAAGGGAACAAAGAGGGAAGCCATCATTTTTCAGGGAGGTGGGTAGCAGCTCATCTGGACAGAAGCTGCAGGTGGTATGCACGTACCTCTTAGGGGCCGCAGTCGCCGCCTAGCCACCTTCAAGTGCTTGGTCTGGCCCAGGGCCTCCCCTAGAAGGTAGTACCAGCCACTGATCTCCTGTCACAGGAGAAGATATGACATGCTCAGAGGAGGCAGAGGGCACAGGTCAGGCAGCCACCAGTTCCCCAAACAGCAGCCATTGGAGATCCTCCCTTAGGAGCGGCATCTCTGCAGAGATGGACACTTCAGCCTTCCTGCCCCAAAAGGAACCATCGTGCCTACAACTTCCCTGAAGCTATGGACAGAGCTGGTTCTCCCTTCTGCTGAATTCCCACAGCCTCTTGTCCCCAAAGAACAGTTTACTTGCATGCATGCCTCCTGCACTAGGCTGTGCGCAGGCTCTTTTTTGTGCCTAGCACTGTGCCTGGTATACAGTGGGAGCCCAATAAATGCTGACAGAACAGAAGGGAGGGAAGGAGGGATTGATGGAGACACCAGAAAGTAGGCATCCTGAGGCTCCTGAGAAGAATATCTTCTTCCCTGGGCAGAACATCTTCTCCCAAAAGGGAATGAAACCAAGGTTGCAGTCAAGACATTTGAGACCCACATAGAGGATAAAAAGGTCCTCAGCCACCAACCCTAGATTTCATTTCTAGGACACAAAGCTCAGTGACATGGCCACCTGGCAACTCCTTGTAGCAGGCAACCAGGATGTTTCCAAGGGTGTGCAAAAGGAGCATATCCCAACCCTGCTCAAAAGCCTCCAGGTTAGGGGTGCAGGGCAGCGCAGAGACGTATGAGGGACTGGCTACCCAGGAGAGGGGTCTCTAAGCCCCAAAGAGTCCCCTCACCCAGCCAGAAGGAAAGCATCCTAGAGGATGCTCACTCCACTCCCTGCTAGGCCCAAACACACAGGACCTGGTAGATGACATCAAGATGACCCCTGGGGCAGGCCATAAGAAGCCCCTGGTGGTCCATCTCCAGGACAGTCCCAGGAGTGCTCTGAGCTCTGAGGTAGCTGCCAGTGTCCTTAAGGGCACACACCAGACCCAGAGCCTCCTAACAACTGCACTCTGACAAAATGAACCAAGAAGGGACCCAGAGCCTTAGCCACTAGAGGACAAATATAGTATTGTTATTCAGGCCACAGGGCACCTGTCTCAGTGGGGCACCATCTCACAGACAGAAGCCCTGCCCATGGGCTTCCAGAAAAAACAATGCTGGCCTGGGTGGCCCTGCCAGAGCTCCCCCGGACTCACCTTGTCCGGAGTCAGGAGAGACCTCACCCCAAAGCTCATACAGCCGATGAGTCCACTCCGTCTGGGAGAACAACAGAGGCTGAGTCAGTGCCTTTTCGCTGGGCTCTACCAGGAAGTCGATTATCGAGTGTGACATGGGTTTATCAGATGCTCTGCTGTTTACATTGTCTCATTTGCTCTTTCCAATTTCATGAGTTAGGCCGGAGAAAAATGATTTCTCCATTTCACAGATGAAAAAACTGGGGCTCAGAGTTGGTCCCCTTCCCAAGCTCACCAGATTGAACGAGCGGCAGTGTCCCGTGAGGTGTCCTAGGTCAGGGAGCAGCACTCCCTCGACCAACCACGGAAGCTCACAAGTTTTCATTATTCTGGTGCCAGTAGATCCAAAGAACTGGACCCCGCAGGGAATTTCAGCTCCCACATTAGCTGATGATGTTTAACCGAAGAGAAAAATTATGGAGCCTCAAGCTTAAGAAGAAGCTTTGTCTCAGTCCAGGCAGGAAGTAGGCAAACCTTGGACAGTTTCATATCAAGCTCCAAGTCAACCTGACCTGGCGGCCAGCTGAACAAGGAGGCAGGAACCAGGGTCAGGACTCATGGGGGTATCATTGACAAGCTGAGTTCAGTCGGCCCTTCTTGGCTCAGAGTAATTTCCTTACGAATGTCCATCATTGAGTCCCAACAGTCAGGGGCTGATTGATATATCTGGCAGCTTTTAATAATGATGGCATCGATGAATACTTACGAAATACAAACCATAGTCCCGCGACTATGAGAGAGAAGGAAATGTACAAATCTGTCGTCTACTGAGAATGACACCCACAAAAATATTCACGTTGGTTGTATCTGGTAGGTGGGATTTGGGGAGTTTTCTTTGGGTGTTCGGTGTTTTCAAATTTTCACAGGGACAAGCAGTACTTTTGTAATCAGGAAAAAATGGTATAACTGTATCTGAAAGTACTGCTAGTCTACCATATTAGTCTCTATCCTAGCACGAGAGTTGCTTTCTAATTTTTCTATTCTCCTCTCTCCTAGCACATCCTCAACTCAGACCACTTCAGAGATTGGTTTCATATTAATCAAAAAACAAGATGGGTATTTAGACTGCAGCACAACCCTGATGGTTGACTTCAACGTCTGAAAGATCTAGCATGTTCTGTGGATGGTACAATAGCAGAGCCAAAGTTGGAATGAGCTCCTGGATGGGCAGTGCACTGTCTAAAGCTGTGCGTCTCTGGAACCTGGCCTAAGCGGGACTGAGCAAAGCTGGTGGCTGCAGCCAGGGGTGCACCCACCTGACCCCCCTGAAGAGCCTGCTCCCAGAGATCCAGACCTCACAAGTTCCAGGCATGCAAGTCTGGAGAAAGCACCTGCTCGTGCCTGCCCCAGTCAAGGACCAGTGGTCTAGGAGGCCTCTATAAACACTTATTGTTTGGATTCTCCAGGAGAAGGGGCAGCTCACCATTACACGGCCCAAGCAAATCGAGGCTGGCTTCTGGAGCGTAACCAAGCCACGTGAGGGTCAGGGATGCAGAATGCTGAAGCCTGACCCTCAGACCAGGGAGCCTGCCTTCCAAACACACATTCTGTACGCAGTTGGGCCTCGCTCTGCTACTCTCCCTGCACTTGCTCCCACCCCGATTTCCTGCAGGCAGGGCTCCACCTGCTCCCCACTTTCTATCATACAAGGCCATATTAATAATCTAACCAAAGAGGACCACATGATCACCCCAGTAAAGCAACCTTTCCCCATCCCCCTCTTCAGTTCACTACCAAAAACAAATACTCCTCCCTTCTAGCAAGGGGCCAAGTCACCGCTGACAGGGAGAGGCAGCTGCAGGGACCTTCACTAGTGCAGACACTGATCCAAGCTGCCATTCCAGAAAGGCCTCTTCGCCAAAGTCCTCATCACCTAATTAATTCTGTTTGTCAACACATGCAAGAGCAAGCCAGTTGGCGTCTAGGTGCCCACACTGCCTTGCTATCTATCCACTTTTCTCCCACGCCAGCTATGGCAGTAGTTCTCTAAGTCTCCAGGCACAATGCTTTAGCTATAATAAAGGCTGTCTCTCCCTGCTCTTCAGTAAGTTCAATTTTCATTCCCCAGTGCTTAGAGAATGCTAAATGGGTAATGGCCTCCTGTGAGCTCCGCTTCCTGCTTAGGGGCCTCCAGCGATTTTACGATAATGCGGGCAGGGTAAATTGTCACAATTAATGTCCATAAGCAGGACCCTCTCTTTAAGTGTTCTTCAAATGGGTACTTCTTAAGCCTGCTTTTGAAAAATCTTGATAGGAAAAAAGACTTTTTTTTTTTTTTCACATGCAACCTGAGCATACAGCAATATACCGGTCAGTTTATAAAATTAGGGCCCAGTACTCAGTCTAGAGACTGCCTGAACTTTTGCTAGGCACAGTTTCAGGGATCAAGGGATCAAGCCTTGGTTACTTCTGAAAGCCGAACCCTGAGCTCAGGCTCTAGTGCGCTCGGTGAAAGCTTGACAAATGGGTGAATCCATCATGCCCGTGGTTGGCAGGCACTGGGCAAGGAGCCGCAGCATTAAGGAAACAAGACAAACATGCAGGAATTTAAATAGCAATACAGTGGATGTCACTAGATAGGCTGAGATTGACAGACGACAGGGCAGGCAACAAATGACAAAAGCTCAGGGAGGCAAGAGGTAGTTTAGAGCTGAGGTGCTCAAAGAAGTTCTACAGAGCTAAGCCAGAGAGAAAGAGAGAAAGAGCATTTCAGGCAAAGGGATCAGTCAATACAAAGGCTCAGAGGTAAGTTCCATGAAGCCCTCATTGGGAACAGTCACTGACTCAGTTTACTTTTGAGAGTAAGGTAAGAGGCACCCTGCAAAACAAAAGGCATTATTTTGAGGGAATGCACTTTAATTCCCTCTCTCAGGGACCTTAAACTATTATTTCTCTTGCAGGGTTACTCTATTTAATCTCCATTTATTTTTGATTTGATGGGTTAAATTGATCATATTTTTCCTTTTTTTTTTTTTTTTTTTTTTTTTCCTTTCTTTCCTTAGGCTCAGTTACCATCTCTGGTTACAAGCTTTTTTTTTTTTTTTTTTTTTTAATGGAAATAATGGTTAAGAGGAAGCTATGGATTTGTAGAGTAAAAACCCATTTTTAAAAAACACATCTTATTATTTTTAGGGAGAGGGGAAGGGAGAGAGACAGAGAGGGAGAGAGACATCAGTGTATGGTTGTCTTTCACCTGTCTCCAACTATGGACCTGGCTGGAGACCTGGCTTGCAACCTGGTTATGTGCCCTGGCTGGGGAATCAAACCAGCGACCTTTGGGTTCACAGGCTGGCACCTCATCCACTGTGCCACCAGCCAGGGCTGGTTATAAGCTTTCCTACATTACAGCACTATACTTGGCACTGAGGTCCTGTTTATGAAAAGTGATTAAGGGACAGCGTACACGTAGAGGACCCAGGACCATGTGTGACAGAGCACGCAGACTCTCTGTAAATGTAGGTACTATTAACATAAAAGATTATGTTCTTTAGACTTAAAGGTGTGTTGTTATTGTTGTTGAACTTGGTGCATAACATTAAAATTCTAAGATTGTTTTCTGGCCACAAGTTCTGAAAATGCTGTGACTAGGAGCCTCAGTTTGGCTTTCACCATATCAGCAAACAAAAATTATAAATAGCTCAGTTCCACAGTCAATGTTATTAAGGAATTACTGTTAATTTTTAAACATGGTAATCTCATTATGTTTTTTAAAAGCCATCTTTTACAGATATAGAGAGAGATGAGATAATATGATATCTGGGATTTCCTTTAAAATTATCCGCTGGAAGAGGGGAAGGTGGGTGGAGATATACTATAGATGAAACAATATTGGTCTTTTGCTGATAATTGATGAAGCTGGGCTATGAATACGAAGATTTATTATATGATATTTTCTACCCTTTCACATGTTTGAAAATGTCTATCATCTCTTTAAAAACTCATAGAGCCCTGGCTGGTGGCAGAATGGAAAAGGCACCAGCCTGCGAACCCAAAGGTTGCTGGTTCAATTCCCCAGCCAGAGCACATAACCAGGATGCAAGCCAGGTCTGCAGCCAGGTCTACAGCTGGAGGCAAGTGAAAGGCAACCATACATTGATGTTTCTCTCCCTCTCTGCCTCTCTCCCTACCTCTTCCTCTAAAAATAATGGAATCTTAAAAACAAAAAACAAAAAAACAAACCCTCACCTCACAGAACCTGAAAGCTGAACATCACCTTAGAGATGGGTGCATTTTACAGAGGAGGAAACTGAGGCCCAGAGTGAGGCAGGGACTGGCCATGGCCTCACAGGCGAGTCCCTGGGCAAGGCTAGGACCTGCTCTGAGCCCTGTGCTCTCCGGCCCCACTGTGACCACCACGACGGGCCAACCTTTCCCCAGAACTTCCTTGCCAATCATCTTGTTGCCCTAAGACAAGTTGATAGCCATCACTGGAAGGATTGTGAGAAGTCACAAAGCAGGTGCTTCCCTTTTATCTCCCATCAGTTGCGAAATGTAACTGTCACATATTCAGCTGGATGGCATGTAAAACTGCATTAAAAGTGCTATGGGAAGTAGTCTGAGGCCTGAGGAGCCCATGTACTGACACAGAAGAAGTATGGTTTTGGAATCGTTTTTCACACCTGTGTGATGGTCAAGTGTCGTGTAATGTCATTACTGGCCTGTGAGTGTGGTGCCAGACTGCCTGGGTTGGCTCTTGTTTGCCCTACACCCTAGCGGTGTTATCTTGGGCAAATTACTTAACCTCTCTGTGCCTTTGTTTCCTCACCTACCTTGTAGGTGCTATCAGGAGTAAATTAGATGATGCACGGAATGTGCTTAATAAATACGAGCTGTTATATATCCTCAGGCAAGTTCCTGAGCCTTCATAAGCCTCACTTTCCTCTTCTCTGAAGGAAGGAACAAATAATAATTCCTACCTCTCAAGGAAGTTATGAGGATTAAATGAGGTAAAGTATGTAAAGTGCTTGGCACAGAGAAGAGTTCAATAAATGTTTGTTTCCTTCCTCCTGTAATTGTCTCGAGTTGATAAATTAAATGTCCATCCTTCAAAGAAGCACAATTTGATTTGAGAGCATCGAGCCGGGCAGAAGTTTCCTGCACTGGCCCCGCTGGCCTCCCCCAGCTCAGAGCCTCCCGGTCGGTCGGATGATGGGTCAGCACGGCGCCTCCCGCCGGCGGAGCCGCATCCCTGGTGCTGGGGCCTCGTGCCTCTGTCCCGAGGGCAGGCCTGCCTGAGCCCTTGCTGTCCCTTGAGCTTTGGGTTGGGGCTGTGACAAGTTCGACTATGTTTTGTTAATAAGGAATCTCACTTTCCCAAAATAGGCAACAAGTGGAGACACTCCTGCCGCTGTCACGCTGCGAGGGGTGCTGACTCACCCAGGGCGGCACTTGCTTTTCCAAAAGCTGTGACCTGCGTGGCTGCCTTCTCCAGCAGCTTTTGGCTTGCTCTGGTCTCCCAGGAGGCTGGACCACAGTGGAAGGAGCCACAGCTCCCTGTTCGGTCTGTGTCCAGCACCTGCTCCCTCCTTGCCTCCACCCAGTGGGCTTGGCGGAGGTTTCTCTGACACTCCTCTAGCTCCTTTAGGGCTTTCCTTTGGTCCTTGGTCCTGCCCATACTCCTGGGCAATCTCAGCTGCTCAGAGTCTCACCCACAGCCTTGGTGGTCATGGCTCTCACTTCCCCACCGTGGGCACACACCTCTCCCCACCCTGAGCTCCAGCTCCAGGTCAGCGAAGGCAGCCCTCCTCATCTCCCCCCGCCCCTGCTCTCCAGGCAAGCACGCCTCACCGTACCCAAAGCTGGTTTCCTCCTCCTGCAGGACTCTCTGGCTTTGTTGGGGACATCACCCGATTCCCAACGGCCATCCTTTTAATTCTCCCGCCGTTCTCACATTCAAATCACTGCTAAGTACTATCGATTTATCTCCTATGTCCTGGGTCCTCTCTATCCCTAAATCATCTCTCTTACAGGTCACCTAAGAATCAACCAGTTCCTTCCCAACCTTCCCAAGACCTACCAAAATGATAGATCTAGAGTATACGTTCATCATTCCCTCTCTTAACACCCTTCAGCGTATCCCCATCACCAGATTCCCAAACAGCAAGCTGCTGCATGAGGTTCACCCCAAGAACCTGTGTAAATTCAGATTCCTGGGCCCTGCCCAGGCGTGGCCCCTCACGGGTATCCCTGGTGCTTTGGGTGCATATCCAGAATTGAGAAGCAATGGCCCGTAGAAGAAAACCTGCACAATCATCAGATAGGGCTTTGGTCAACTTCATCTTTTCTCTAGCCAGTTCCTGCTTTGTACTTGACCTTCCAGCAACACCAATGAACTTGCAGATCCCTCCACACTCCTGCCCTGCCCCCTCCCCTCTACACTCTACTGGTTCTTTCTTCTGTCCTTTCACTTGGGCATCCTGGAGACTAGTGTTGAGCATGAGAACTCTGCGGTCTAACTGCCTGGGTTCCCATCCTGATTCTATGGTTCAATGGCTGTGTGACCTTGGGCAAGT
The DNA here is from genome assembly GCA_004026585.1 of Noctilio leporinus. Classification (NCBI taxonomy): domain Eukaryota; kingdom Metazoa; phylum Chordata; class Mammalia; order Chiroptera; family Noctilionidae; genus Noctilio; species Noctilio leporinus. The sequence goes on along the minus strand of PVIW01003877.1, from coordinate 61,268 downwards.
TACTTCCTTCTTAGCTTCAGTTTCCTCTTCTAAAAACTTAAGATAAAAACATACTCCTTTTAGAGTTGTTTTAAGAATTAAATGAGATAATGCACTGTTAACCCTTGGCCTGTGATCAACACTTGGGAAATGGTTGCTCCTATTACCAAGGTGATGACCTCTTTCTGACCCACACTCCCAAGTCTCTTGAGAGCAGGGTGGTCTCTGAGTATCCCCAGGACCTACAACACTGTCGCATATTGGTACCCAGGAAATGGCAGCTCAATGAATGACGATGCCCACGGTACCATAAGCACCATTCCAGGATTGAAAAGTAGATGCTCTAGTAAAACACATATCCTCCATTATGAAGGTTAAATAAGGCTCAACTTTAGAAAACACACTAGCTATAAAATTTAGGGTACTAAAAAGCATTTAACCTAAAAATATTTTCTGGGTCCAAGCAGGTGAGCTGAGCTGATTTGCATTTACCTACACCCATTTTTTGGTCACTATTTGGTTCTATGATTGTTGACAGATACAACTGGCCACAGAGTCTCCCAGATTTCTCAGGCTGCACCAGGTAAATGAGCTCCTGCTGCTCACAGTCGGCCATGGCTTTTCTTCGCAGCTGATCCTCACCTACCCAGAACTCCTTCCCTGCTCTACACTAAAGGCCCCAGCTGGCCTCCTGTGTCCCGAGCTGCCTGCAAGATCAGCCTGTTTGGAGCCTCCTACACAAACTTCTGCATCCTGCACCCCCCAGGGGTGTTCCTGCCTCCTTGCCTTTGCTCATGCTGTGCCCCTGCCTGGAACGGACTTTCCAACCTCTCTCCTTGCCTTACCTTGATCTCTGCACCAGGTTCAAAATCCCCCTTTCTGCACCAAGGCTGCCTTCATTGCCTCAGCCCACATTGAACTCTCCCTCTTTCCACATTTATTATCTAATTACTCATCTGATTCTTTTAGTCACTAAACTAAGAGTCACTAAACTTCTATTTGCCAGGCACTGAGTACAGTGATGACTAAGAGAAAAATGGGCCCATTTTCCACAGAGATTCTTACTCCTATGCACCTACACATAGCTTGCAGGGCTATTACTGTAATTTGTCCCTGTGCAGTGCCTGCTGTCCCTTACTGAAAGTGGGTCCCTTGAGGGCAGAATGTAGGCTGGCTGGCATACCTAGTGGCCAATGTGGTGTCTTGCTGATACTAAGAGCACAGCAAATGCTCTTTGATAACATGATAGTTTTGCCACTGCTACCCATGCATCCACTAACTGAGGCCCTGCTGTGTGCTGGCCACCTGGCTGCCACCACAGGTCCAGAGTAGGATCTCTTCTCCAGCTCAGCAGTTCCCCTCACCTGGAGTCACGTGCCCGGTTCCACACAGTGACCAGGAGGCGCTTCTGTTCATCTTCCGCTTGGACAGGACTGCAAAGCAAACCAGGCTGTCAGAGTGCTGACAGGGCTGAGCTCCAGGCCAGACCCATGGAGTCTGACATAACTGCAAAATTTGGAAATCACCTACACATCCAACCTTAAGAAGCCGGTTAAAGAAACTTAAGCACAGATAGTGTGGGAAGTATTTAACATACCTAGGAAAGTTTATATTACGTTGTTAAGGACAAAAGGGAGGTTACCACACAATATTACAGAACAATTCCATTTTTATAAACACACACAGAGAGACATACACACCCACATGAATTCAAAGATCTGAAAAGAAAGAAACCAAGACATATCAGTGAGTACTAGGGCTGGGGCGATTTTCTCTTTCCTCCTTTTTGCTTCTCCAGAATTTCTATTTTTCTACAGTAAGCAAAATTACCCAGTGAGGTTTGAAAAGTAACAAAATATTATTAATTTGCTCTAACAGGAAAATATAAAATGCCCATTACCTTCCCAGTGGCCCCAGAGTTCAGGGATAGAGGAAAGAAATAGTAATAGCAGTAACAGTAATAATAATAATCATCATCATGCACTTGGTGCTACTGTCTCATTTATACCTCAGCTCTGTTGGTTTGGCACTACTATTCACCCCATTGTACAAGTAAGAAAGCCAGGGCTCAGAGAGGTTAGCAAGCTTTAAAAGGAAGGAGGGAGGCAAACTATTCCTCAGCTTGGAAAATTCCTTCTACTAAACGAGAAAGCACAGCGGGAAATGCCTACTGCTCAGGGCTGCCAGCCTCAGGCTGGGCATTTTAGTTATGAGAACCAGCCAAGTGAGACCTTATCACTGTGGACCTCACTGCCGGGCCAGGTGCCAGGGATGCAAGGACACAGTGAATGAGAAAACAAAGACATCCTTTAGAAGTCACTGTTTTTCTGCTTAGATCTAGTTCTAGATTTGGCCAGCAGAACTATTTCCAGATAAACACTCCCTTCCCTCTCCTGTCGAGGGCCCGGTTGCCAGACTCTTACAAGAAAAAGTGCTCGTGGAAGACCGGGTCTCTGCAGTCTGGGATGGTCTGCGTCTTCTGCCGGCGCAGTCGACAATCTTCAGGAATCAAAGAAATCTTGGATTGGGGAAAGGCAAGCATTAGATGATTACTTGTGGCTGTGTAGTCGCCTAAGTGCAGAGGTTGACTCTGCACATGTCCAGTTGAAGGCTTCCCAGGTGTCCTTCACACCAGCCTCTGCAGAGGACAGGGTGGAGTCCGCAGTCAGATGCTGGGGAAGGAGGGGCCTGGGTTGGAGGCCCTGGAATCAGACACCAGGACAGAGCCCCATGTTGGCTGGTACCAAAAAGGCAGCCACAGGTCCAGCCAGAGATGGGGTACAACTTGGCCATCCCTGCTCTTCTTCCAAGCAGAGGGATTGCCCCCCAAAGCAAGGCCTCCTTTCCTCTAAGCTCTCAGCAGCTGTGAGCACCCCCTTCACAAGAGGCTCGCAGTTACTCTCCCAAGGCCCCCATTCCATGCTCTCGCCCTACTAGGTTCATCCCCAACTTCAGGATCCCACCCTGCTCCTAACCACGCCCTGGTCCACAGGAGCCAATGACCAGCCTGGGAACTTCTGGAAGAATGCAGAGAAGTTCATCAGTCCTTGCCCCTGGCATCAAGGCTGCCATGCTCTGGGAGGCACCTGGCCTTTGGCTCTGGCCAGCAATAGTTCCCCCACCCCACGGGGATTCTCCTCTGTCTTCACTCCAAGATGGAGTGAAGCCCACTCAGATGGAGCTACCAGCTCTCAGAGACATTCCCTCCACTCCACCACTCAAACCTGGCCATCCAGCCTCTGGTTCGGGGGAGGAGAGGGTGAAGATGTTCTTTCCACAAGAGGGCTTGGGGCTATCTGTGGATTTCTACCATCCACATGCTCGCTGTGCTCACCTCTGTGGTTGGCCGAGAGCATCAGAAGCCCTAGGAACCAGGCCAGGCTGAGGGAAGGGGTCTATCCTAGCTCAGGGCCTCACCCCTGGGCAACATAAATGCCTACTGACCAAATGATGAGGTGTTCACTGTCACCTCAAATGGCCCCAGGCCCACAGATGTGCTGGGACCTTGGAACTCCGTTCAGTAAGGGCCACTCACCATGCCCCACCCCACCCATACCCACCCCTACCCACCCCCACCTCCATTACATACCTTCACATAGGGATCACAGACACCAGGCTCTTTGCTCCTCAGACCTTTGCCTTCCATGACTAAACAAAGAATTAAAATATTGAGGTCAGTGGGTAGGAAAGATGATTACCAGGCCCTTAATCTGCATAATCACCCTTGGGTATTAATCCCTCTCTGGCCTAGTCCACTTCCACCATCTCACACTTTCAACCCCCTGATTCTTACAGCTGGAACATAAAACTCATTGAGTCCAACCCATCATTTAATGGGGGACATGACGCTCTGAGGGGCGCCCAAAGACAGTAAGAAACTTATCCAAAGTCACAGAGCAATGGGATGACCAATTCATGTCTCTTGACCCTCAGGCCAGTGTTTCTCCCACCACAGAAGATGCCTCCGGGGAATAGAGGGGCTAGGCTGGAGGACCTACCCCGCACAGTGCTTTGTGCTGTAGCTGACCTGCAGTACAGCAGACCACGTAAAACTCGGGTCCAGAAGAAGACAGACCGAAGCATGAGTCCCAGCCCTACCACATGAGCCGGAACAAGAAGTTTCACCTCTCTAAGAATGAATTTGCCATTTGTTAAATGGGTCCATGATTATAATATCTGTTTCACAGGGTAGTTGTGCTGATTAAATAAGATAATGTGTCTGAAGTGGTTAATAAAATGCCTCACAAATAGGTAACTGCTCAACAAATGTTTGTTCAAGAAAGAATAATAAATACAGACAAGGGATAGGTAGGGGGTGGGGTTCATGTCTGGTCATGAAAGCAAGTGTGGCCCATTTGCCTGAGTTCTGCAGAAATAGCAGACCTGACCAAAGCTGTCTCTTTTCTATTTTCTATTTCTTCTGTGTTAGGTTTTGATTAAGTCCTGGGTTTGGCTCGGATGAAACTCCCATAGTCTGAGGCATGAGGCCTGGGAAGCCAGAGGAGGGGGGTTAGCAGGCTGGACAGGGTGAAGGCCTGAGGCTGGGGAGCAGCCAAAGCAAACTGTGCAGGACAAATGGAGTGGTGGAGGCCAACATGCATTTTGCAAACACTGTTTGCACAGCTGGAGTCAGGCTCTGGCGGGCAAAGAACCTGGCTCTGCCGGTCCTTGGGAACTTCACCTTGGGACCCCCCAAGGCCAAGACCCCAGGGCCCTAGGCGCCTGCTGGTCTAGGCTTCCTGGTATCCTTGTTACTGTCCCCTTGAGGGCGTGGTCCTTGAGGACAGGTATCCAGGCCAGATTAGCCCTGCGTCTCCCTGACTCTCAGGAGACGTGCTCCCATGCTGGGCAGACCAAGGTGACACCGTAATCAGGGCTGTGATAGGGGACACAGAAGAAGAGGAAGCAACAAACTCAGCTCAGGCAGGTAGGTCAGAGGGTGATTCCTGGAAGGGAAAACATGAGGGTCAATGAGCTTTTTTCCTGAGTCTTAACAATGAAGGAGGCCGGCACAGGTCTTGCAAAATCAAAGACAGAGTTATTTTTTTACAAGGAATTCAAGAAGAGGGCAGGCTGTTTCAGATAACAGGAACAGAGGGTGCAAAGGCTGAGAAGCATCGCAGGCACGATGCATTCAAGGGGGTTGCACGTCACTGAGCAGAGTAGGGGTGGAAGCTGCCTTGAGCAGCAAGAGCGAGGGAAACTGGGGAGACAGGCAGGGCTTGCTGGGCCAAACAGAAGAGTCCAGGTAGGGGGGACCGTAACAGAAGCTTGGTAACTGTCTGTGAGCTGGATGGGAGGGTGAACAAACGGATAAGCGGACAGGTAAAGTGTAAAATCCTCTGGGTGGCACATTCCTGAGCCCTGGCTCACGCCTCTGCCCCATTGTGTGCCATGCCCCAGTCACGTTAACCAGTTCTTCAAATGGGTTATGTTCTCATGTTCTCTTCGACCGCGTTGGACTTGCTGCTCCCCCCGCCTGGCTCAGACCTGTTCTTCCTTCAGGATAGAGTGAGGGCATCACCCCCTTCACCAAGTCTTCCCTGACATCCTATTAGCACCGCCTAGACAGAGAGAGGTGCTTCCTTTTGGTGTCCCCACCCCCTAGCACACAGCCAATGCTCAAGTTTTATTTTTGGAATCCATGGTTTTCTCTTACATAACAAACTAAAATACAGCTTACATGTTTGGGCACTGTCCCAAGTGATTTTATGAATATCAACTCTTTTAACCCTCATAACAGCCAATCAGGTAGGTACTGTTAGTACCACCATTTGACATATGAGAAAACTGGGCATGCTTAAGGTCACTCAGCAGTAAAGCATCGGAGAGAGAGAGGACAGGGAAGCTCTTCTGTGGTCCTGCTCCACCGGGACCGAGGCTGATGTGGCCCAGGAACAGCCCAGTCAGCCAGAGAGAAAAGCCCACTGCGTGGACTCCGCATCAGGGGCAGGACCAGGGTCTCTGGAAAGAGTCCCAAGTGAATACCTACTTCATTTCAATGGGCACACGGAAGACGCTATACAAAGATGAGAAAGGAAGCCGCGGCCCATGGTAACACCACCTCCAGGCAGGAGGCCAAGGGGCCACCCCTTCCCTGGTGGACCTGGCATGCAGCCATACTCACTGTGGAGCAGCAGAATCCGGTCGTGGGCATCGATCGACAGTTTCAGCTGACCTAAGGAAACAACAGAAATGACTTCACCTCATCTCCCTGTTGCGTGAAAAGTGGAGTAACGGTGGTGGGAACGCTCTTTCATTCATGTGAAGCCATTCAAGGAGCCATGCATTCTCTGGGTTGGAAGGGAACTCAGAAGCCACCCAGTAGGTACTCATCATATCAGGAGTCCCTTCCGCAACACTCCAGCAGTGGTTCTCTAGCTTACACTTACATTTCTCTGGGGATGGGGAGCTCATTCCTTCGCAAGGTAGCCCAAAACAAAACATCAGGTCATCCTCAGACACCCAGGGGCCCTCTAGCATGGACAGAGCAGAGGACCACACTCCTCTTCCTCAATGACTTGTTGAAATACCATCTCTCGGTGTAAAAGACTCTTCCTGGGACCTCAAGAAGCTGCTGAACTCATTGGGCATGCATTGGGGAGCCGAAGAGGGTGGACAGGGCCCTATGCATCAACCAGAAAGCCCTTGCTCTGTCCATGACAACCCTGACTAGCAATCATCTGCTTCTGCTTGGTCACCTCCAGGGATGAGGAGCTCGCATCCTGAAACGGGAGCCCTTTCACTTCTGAAAAAGCTCTGACTGTTCAATGCTCATCTTTATTGAATCAAGAGGGCCTCTCAGTAACTCTCATTGACTGGACCTCATTCTGCAGTGTGCGATCCCTGCTCTAGGCTGAAGTCTAAAAGCCTCCCACCATTCCTCATGGCACAATGAGACCACCCCCCCATCAGTCTGCAGTTCGTCTCCGGACGTGCCCCATGGGACTGGGACGGTGACTGGGGCTTGTGCTTTGATGCTGGCTGAAGGAAGGCCAAGCAGGGTTCGGAGACCAGAAAGGAGAGAAGCCCTGTGTCTTGTGGCCCAGCAGCTGCTTGCTCCTAGCTCTTCAGGGAATTTAAGCTACAAGCTCTCGCCTCATCTCATCAGACCCTGGTCCACATCTCCACCTATCAGACGTCCCCTGCTGCTCTCCTGCCCAGGACACTGATCTCAGAAGCCAGAGAGGCCTGTTCTTTCAAGTTTCAGCACCAACTAATCTCATCTTTCAGAGCCGCAGTGTCCACAGCTGTGACAAGGAGCTAATTATAGGGGTTATCTCACTCTCTGGGCTGTGTGGGGATCTGATAACGCTGCAGGGTGAGGAGGTCCTTGGATGAGAGGCGCCAGGAGAATCCACGCTATTCTTAATTACCACTCAGAGACTCCCTAAAGCTGAGAAACCTCCTACAGAAACTATGCCCGAGCCAGTGCGGGGTGGGAAACAGACAAACAGGTCCCAGCAGCCACTGATTGGATCTCGTCAACCCAAAGGCATCTATGTTCGGAACACAAAACATTACTTCTAAAATCTCCCAACACAGGAAGTCACTAATTTCTTATAACAAAAATGTGCCCGCATCTGCATGAAGCCCTGTGTGGGGAAGGACCGATCTGAAAAGCCCGGTGCCTGCTCTTGGGGGGCTTACAACACAGGGGCGAGGACAGGGGCATAGGTGAGGCCACTGGTGGAACTGAAGAGGAGGATGGGCCTAGGGTGAGACTGGTTCAGCAGTCAGGTGAGTCTGCATCTCTCCACACAGCTCCCCTCTAGGCCCTGCCAGAGAGGTCACTCCAGTAAGAGCTAGGGTGCTCAACACCCTGTTCGGCAGAGAAACCAAACCCAGAAGGCTCAGTACAGGACACAGTACAGGGCAGCCTCGGTACAGGACACACCCCACCCCAGCCCATCCGAGGGCTCATAGATAAGGGCAAGATGAAGAATGAGACTTTTCCCTCAGCCATGCCTGTCCCCTCTGTTCCCCAGCCTCAACCCACTCCATCAAATGTCCGAGGCTCCTGAAGCCATCTGCTCAACCTCCTTATGTTGGTAGCCAACATAATCATGCCCAGCGATGGAAGTGACTCACCCTGGGCCCAGAGTGACCAGGGTAGGCCGAGCCAGCACCAAGACTAGAGTTCTGCCCCAGCTTCAGCACTGTTTCCTGGGTACCAGCCCGTCTTCTAGAACACACAGCCATCTTGTGTGCCCCAGTGCATCTGCCGTGCAGCCCTGAGGTTCAGGAGCATAGAGAGCCATCGTGCACGAGACAATGTGCCATAGCTTTGCTCAAGAAGCCAAGAGGAAGCCAAAGAGAGGACAGGCTCCAAGAAATACCCCCAAAGTCTAAAGAAACAAGTCACTAGGAGTAGCGGCCTTCAGCTGGTTCAGGTAACACCAGGACCTCACAGGTCCTCCCATTTCTACTGTTGGCAACCGCCTCACTTTCTCCCCAGGCTAAGGGTGCGGCCTATGAGAGAACCTAGTAATGTTCCAGACAAAAGGCCTGACGTCACCCTCATCAGGGTATTCAGGGGCCCTAGGGAGGGCACATCCCCAGTTCCCATGGTGCTGCAGTTGGGCACCAACTCTGTCTGCAAAGGGTAGTGGTGTCCGGTGCCCACAGAGGCCGCAGCAGTGCACCAGGGAGGCAGGGCCCAGAGGCAAGGGAAGAAGAGGCCAGGCTCTGTATAGCGGGAAAACTACTGGATGAGAGTGAGCTTCAAAAAGTGCTGAACCCTGGCTGGTAGCACAGTGGATAAGGTGCTGGCCTGCGAACCCAAGGATCGCTGGTTCGATTCCACCCCAGCCAGGGCACAGAACCAGATTGCAGGCCCAGTCTCCAGCCGAGTCTGTGGCTGGAGGCAGGTGAAGGACAACCATACATTGATCCTTCTCTCCCTCTCTGCCTCTCTCCCTCCCCTCTCTCTGGAAATAATAAATAAAATCTTAAAAAAAAAAAAAAAGCACTGAGAAAGCAATGAACCCTAACTCTGCCAGGCACAGGACTTGGGAAGCTCAGACCCACTGAGCATGGAGGGAAAAAGGATAAGAGAAACTTAAGCTGGCAGACTGTAGAGGGCCTCAGAAACATGGATTCTGACTCTCAGGAAGAGTCAGTGAGAGGCATACGCTAGAATGTGTCCTAGAGAGAGCCCATGCCACCCCGGGGCGTGCAGAGAATGGCTAGCATATGAAGTCATCTCAAACCCAGTTCACCCCAAACTCCATCCCCATTAAGACCTGTACTGTGCTGAAGGCCACAGGGAGGGGGATCCCCTCAGGACAAATGTACAAAGGAGGTTGGGTCTATGTGGCACCTAGCCAGCCACCAACAGTCAAGACTTTCCCTTCATTTGTGGAGACAAGTCTGTACCTTGAGCTGTGTTTGCAGGAGGGAGTGAGGGAGCCTAGGCAGCTGCCAGCACCCCTCTCTCTGGGTGCCCCAGCCACCTCACCCAAACAGGAGCCTGGGGAAGGCTCAGAAGGGGCTGTGTGTATTTATTGATTGCACTTTCTGCCCTCTAAGGGAGAAATGGTAGGTAGGCTGCAGAGGTGTTGGGGACCTGGGAGCCACATGGCTTCTGGGATGCAGCCCTAGAGAAATTCAGTGTCTGTTGTTTTGAAGAGGGGGAATCTTGAGCTCCGTTAAGAGAAGCAAACGCAGACAGAAGAGCAGTTAATAATTTCATGCACAGATCCGGGAAGTAAAAAAAGTGCACCTCTACACCACAGAAGGTCACACCTCTAAGCAAGTCAGAGCAGACCAATCTAAGAAGCAGAAACAAACAAGAGCCACCTAAAATGGGGGGGGGGGGGGGGGCAAAGAAATAAACCCTCAGCAAATGGAAAGGAGGAATCCCCAGGAAGGGGATTCCTTGGAATATTTCATTCCAAAATGAAATAGAGGCAAGCACCCTCTCAGACATGGAATTCAAAATAATGGTGATAGAGAAGCTCAATGAGCTCAGTGAGTTCAAAGAAAACTACAAACAACTCCAGGGGAACTATGAAGAACTCCTGGGAAGCTACAAGGAACTTACTGAGAACTACACCAGCATTAAAAAGGACATAGAAACCATCAGTAAGAACCAGGAGGAAATGGAAAATGCAATTTCTGAATTGAACACAGTAGAAGGAATCAAAAGCAGGTTAGAGAAAGCAGAGGATTGGATCAGCGAGCTGGATGTCAATGTAGAAAAAATTCCCAGGCAGTGCAACAAAATGAAAAAAGACTAAAAATGGCCCTGGCTGGTATCACAGTGGATAAGGCACCAACCTGTGAACCCAAAGGTTGCTGGTTCGATTCCCAGCCAGGGCACATAATCAGGTTGCAAGCCAGGTCTCCAGCCAGGTCCATGGCTGGAGGCAAGTGAAACATACATTGATGTCTCTCTCCCTCTCTGCCTCTCTCCCTTCCCCTCTCTCTGGAAATAATAATAATAAATAAAATCTTTTTTTAAAAAGACTAAAAATGAATGAAGAGGTTTTAAGAGAGCTGCAGGACAACATGAAATGTAGTAATATCTGTATCATAGGGATACCAGAAGGAGAAGAGGAGGAGCAAGGGATGGAAAACCTGTTTGAAAAAGTAATGACACAAAACTTCCTTAACTTGAGGAGGAAAAAAGGCATGCAAGCTCAGGAAGCACAGAGGGTCCCAAGGAAGATGAACCCAAACAGGACCACTCCAAGATACATCATCATGAAAATGGCAAATTTCAAAGACAAGGAGAGAATCCTAAAAGCATCAAGAGAGAAACAGCTAATAACATACAAGGGGGCTCCCATAAGGTTATCAGCTGATTTCTCAACAGTAACACAAGCCAGAAGGGAATGGCCAAAAATATTTCAAGCAATGGAAATCAAAGGCCTGCAACCAAGAATACTCTAACCCAGCAAGGCTGTCATTCAAAATGGAAAGTGAAATAAGGAGTTTCCCAGACAAAAGAAGTCTAAAAGAATACATCTCCAAACCAGCATTGCAAGAGCTGCTAAAGGGTCCGCTTTAAGAAGATGAAGAAACAGACAGACAGGAACACAGGTACAAAGGAAAAAATAGATAATGAATAAGTTCCTATCAATAATAATCTTAAAGGTAAATGTATTAAATGCACCAAAGTTAGGTAAGAACCAACTTTAACTTATGAATGCTTTAGAATGATCTTCTTATAAATAGATTTTACTAAATAAGGTATAATTTTGTATATTGTGTCTGCATTACTGCAGGTTAAGTTTTCTTAGATTGGAATTATTTCACAATATGGGAAAATCATGTCATGATAACTCAGAAAAATCTAATGCAGTTAAGAAAGAAGAAGAAAGTAAGAAAATGTGGATGTGTATTACATAGAAGACATGTTATCTTTCTTATTCACTTACAAAATATGTGCTTATTTGTGGGTATGTAATATGTAGATTTTGTTAGTAATTTATGTTTTAAATAGCAACCAACTGGTCATGGGTGTGTTGTAAAATCAGTCAATCTTTAGGTTAGAAAAGATGCTGAGAATGAAGACCAATTTGGATGGAAGTTGCAAACTACTAAACTATATGATTTGTGTACATAGACAATATATATTCTCATATTAGCATGTAAATTAGATGAGATTCCTTTCAAATAGATTGTGGAAATACACATTTCCAGATATGAAGGCCCTCAAATTGGGGATGCTTGGGAAATTTGGGGATGTCCCCAAATTGGGGATGCTATAGTAAACTTCATTATTGAAATGTGAACATACCTAATCTCTACCTCAACAGACTCTTAAATAGTTTAGGGGTTAGTTTAGGACCGCACAGGAAGTCAACCACAAATTCAAAAAATAGCTAGAATTCTATTATACAAAATTATTTAAATCCTAGGGATTTTTATTTTTTACCTCAATTTAGTAGACATAATAATTTCTACTCTGGAGACCAGCTGAGCACTGCAAGTGCCATTATTTCTGAAGGCTTCAACTTGTAAAACACATGTGGAGGAAAAGCAGAGGGTATTGAAAGAAGTAAGACCTATGCACAGCCTAAATAAACCTACTATTTAAGATGGAAAATGCCAAAAAGAATAAGTTGTAGTTCCAGTGGCTTAAAGTAAAGTTGAATTATATTATTGGAAGGGGGAGGATCTGACTCAAAAATCAAATTCCTTTTTTATTACGTGTTTGGCACTGTCTCTAGGACAACTTTCACAAAAGTGAGTTCTGCAATACACCATTTCTGTGATATATTTCACAAAAATAGCATTCCAGAGTAAAATAAGTATTAAAGAAGGAAAACTGCTTAATATTGCTACAATATATCTAAAATACATCATTTAACATGTAATAATTATGTAAGGAATTGGCATATTTAAAATATTTTGTAATAATTCTTCAAAGTCCAGTACATACTTTAAATATGTGTAAAAATAATGTATGTTTATAAATTATTTTTGCATGTGTTTGGTAATATTGCAATTCACATTACTTAAAAAGAGTAATTCTTTAAACAAATGAATTAACATAAGCATTTTGAAATAACAAAAAGAAAACTTTGTATTAATATGTTTTGAGAAGATGACAGAAGGCAGTAATTAAATGGTGAATTGTCTAGATGTGAAAGGGGGGAAAAAGTACACTTTGGCGGTTATAGAATAGACAGGGCGATGTTAAGAAGAATAAAGGAAATGGAGTAGCCAAAGGACTTACATGCATGACCCATGGACAGGAGCTAAGGGGGACACTGCTGGAGGGAATGGGGGGTACCATGTGGAGGGAGGCAAGGGGGGAAAATTGGGACAACTGTAATAGCAAAATTAATAAAATGTATTAAAAATAATAAATGTGTAAATAAATAGAAAAAAGAGAGAGAGAGAGAGAAGCAGCCTGGCTTTGGAGGATGCTGGCTGGCAGAAAGAGACCAGCAGAGCAAAAGCGAGCAGGGGCTGCTGTGGTGGAAAAAAATCACAATGGGTCAATCCAACCGCGTTCATCTGACTCTATGCTCGCTATGAAACCTGACATTACTATGGTTTTCCAAGCTGTTTTCCTTTCAGGAATAGATTGCTCTGGCCAGCCTAAGTCAGCTAACATCTTGACTGCAACCTGCATCGGAGATTCTGGGCAAAAACTACCCAGCTATAACCCATTCCCGAATTCCTAAGTCACAGATACAGTGGGATAATAAATGTATGGGATAACCGATTATGATGCAGTAGATAACTAGTATAAACCCATATTGCTTCTACAGTTGGGAGGAGAGGGACAAAAGGCAGGGAATGGGGACATTTGCAATAGGGTCTACAATTAAAAAAAAAACAAAACATTTTAAATAATAAAAAATAATGAAAATTTTTGATAGATTCAAACCATAGTGTTTGTTGCCACTAACACTGCAAAATCTGGACTTGTCCCATATTAACCCAAAGATAGCCCAGCACATTGATGAAAATTCATCTGTACTTCTGTCTTCCACACAAATGTATATAAAGTTTTCTTTTGTATACATTTGCGTATAATACATAAAAATTCACATTACTCTGCCTTTCACAATTTTCCTTTAGATTTTAATTTTTAATCACATATGTGAAGTCATATAATTTTAATTCCAAATTGTCAGTTTTACCACATTTTATAGGTTACTCAACATCCTTATTACTTTCATTACAGACTTTTTCTCCATTGTTAACTGTTATTTTATAATAATGAGCATCTGTTATGTGCCTGTAGATAGCTTTAAGTCACACAATAAAGTCAATAATTTCTTCATTATGTTTTATATCCGTGGTATTTTTTCACTGTCAAATAAAGTTTCCCAGCAGATGAGTTTAATGTAGAAAACACAAGAGAGGAAGCATGGAACTATGAGCAGAACATGAGCTTTGGAGTTAGAATCCTGGTCCCACCACCAATGATTCTTATCACCGCATCTTCAGTTTCTTCATCTGTACATGGAAAGAATAATAACAGTGCAGTTCGAATAGGGCTGTCGTAAAACTGAGAACTAATATATATGCAGCACCTGGTAAGTAGAAGGCACTCCCACTGAAATGATGGAAGGAAGAGGGGAGGGAGAAAGGAGAGGAGAAGAAAAACAACAACTCAGAAATATTAGAAAACATACGTAGGGTACTTCTACTTCAGGAATGGCAGGCCCACTGAGGAAACTAGAAAAACTAGACAAAATATTTTAAAAGCAGCTTCTTAGAAATGCAACAAGATAGAGAAAAATTACAAAGCAAGATCTGGGGGAATGGTGGTGTGTGGAATTAAGCTTCATGATTTCCTGAGCTCATTTTCTCCTGAGAGTGCTTTCAAATTCCGCAGAGGTGACTGAAGGCTGAGAGCTGAGCAGTTTCTCTCTGCCATCTGGGACTCACCAAATAGGAAGGAGTTAGAGATTAGGGCCTGGCCAGAGGCGGGGCCTCCCGAGCCCCAACCTTTTGAATTGGAATCCTGAAGGGTTGCCCCTCAGGAACAGTATTAACCATGATGAGACACAGTTTCTCACAGGGACTTCAGCTCAGCTTCAAACAATCTCAGTCCCTAACATTCAGTTAAGATTATCCCAGATTGCTAGTGACCTCCAGCACCTGAAGGAAGTAAATAAAGATCTTTTTGAAGGAAGATATTATTCCAGATCTGCAGGAAGAAGAAAAATAACAACTCTGTGCCTACCATTTATAAAAGACACAGCACACCTACAATGCAAAGAAACAAAAAGATTGAAAGTAACAGAATGGTCAAAGATCTGCCAAACAGTTATGAACCAAAAGAAGGCTGCGTGGCTATGCTAGAGTCAATCATAGTAGAATCATCTCCACTTGAAGCAAAAAAGATTCATAACAATAAAAGATTTCATAATAATAAAAGAAGCCTTCATTATAATAAAAGCCTCAATTCACCAGAAAGGTAATAATTCTAAATTTGTGTCATCTTAATTTCTCCAAAATATATAAAGGAAAAACTGACAGAGCTACAATGAAAAATAGATAAATTTACAATTATAGTAAGAATTTTAACATGTCTCTTTCAGTAACTGATAGAACAAATGAGGAAAACTCATCAAGGAGATAGAATATTTGAACAACATAATTAGCAAACTTGGCCTAAACATGACATCTACAAAGAACCCTACACCCAACCCCTACAGATCCCTTCAAGTACACAAAGACTATGAGTATGAAAATTTTAAAAATATTTTGAACTGAGTGATAAAAAGAAAAAAAGCTACATATCATTGAACATGAGGCTTTTGGATAAGGGACTTGCATCTAGAATATATAAAGAACTCTTAAAATTCAACAATAAGTCCAATTGGACAAATAGGCCAATTTAAAAATGGACAAAGGACCTGACTAAATTATTCTCCAAAGAAGATACACAAATAACCAATAAGCACATGAAAAGCTATTCAATATCACTGATCATCAGGGAAATGCAAATCAAAACCAGAAGGAAATACCACTTCACACCCATAGGATGGCTAGAATCAAAGTCAGATAATAGCAAGTATTAGTGAAATTGTGGAGAAATCAAAACCCTCACACACTGCTGATGGGAATGTAAAATGATGTGTCCATTTGAAAGAGTTTGGCAATTCCTTAGACAGTTAAACCTAGAGTTACTATTTGACAAAGCAATTCTACTTCTAGGTATATACCTAAGAGAATTGAAAACATTTGTGCACATAAAGTCTTGCACGTGAATGTTCATAGCAGAGCATTATTCATAACAGCCAAAAGACAGAAACAATCCAAATGTCCATCAACGAATGAATGAATGAACAAAATGTGGCTATCCATAAAATGGAATATTATTCAGGTATAATAAATGAATAAAAAGTACTGACATATTCTACAACATGAGTGAACCTTACAAACATTATTCTGAGTGAAAGAAGCCAGTCACACACACACACAAAAATCCCTGACAACAACAACAACAGCAACAAACCCATGTGATTCCATTTGTATGAAGTGTCCAGAATAGGCACATTTATGGAGATGAAGTAGATTAATGATTGATTGGTTAGGACTGGCCTAGAGGTGAGGCTGGACATTAGGGGTAATAAGCTAAACAATGTTTCCTTTGGAAGTGACAAAAATGTTCTAAACTTGACTGTGGTAATGGCTACACAACTTTGTGAATATACCAAAAAAACATTTAATTGTACATTTTAAATGTGTTAATTGTATGTATATAAGTTATATCTCAATAAAACTATTGAGATTTTAGCACTTACGTACACCTATAATGCCTTCTTCAAATTACATTATTTTTCATAAATAAAAATCCCTCTGGAGTAGATGGAGTCTAACCCCAGTTTACATACTTTCCCCCCACTACCACCAAAGCCAGGTCACCTCCTTAGAAGGCAGTGGATGGTCACTTAATGTTACTTGAACATGCCCCTTATTGGGGGACAGCGATTTGTACTCACAATATATAAACCACAACTTATACCATATAGTGCTCTCCCTGAAAAGAACTCTGGTCAAAACAATTTGTCTCTCTAGTTCCAGAGATGCTGGAAATTTAGCTCCCTTTAAATGTTTGAGCTTGGGAAACTGAGGTAGGCAGGACCACCATCTCGTTCTTCCAGGGCAAAGCCCATTGCTGAAGGCCAGGAGCTACCTGCCCTGCTAGATAAAGATCAAAGAACCTAGAAAAACTTAGCAAAGACCTTCTTGTTAAGGGAGTCTATGTTGGTAACCAAAATTGACTCAGAATCCATAGCTTCCAAACGGGAGATTAATTCCATAGAAGCATGTGGACTGATGCAGTAAATGCTCACATCAGACAGTAAGGAAAAGAAATTAGTTGCAAAACTGTATTTACAATATGATCTCACTTTTGTTCAAATTAGACACAACATTCCCCCCATTTTCTGCAGAAAGAAGTCTGAAAGGATATAACCCAAAATGTTAACAATGGTCTTTTCTGGGGAGTCGGATTACAGATGATTCTTTTCGCTAAGTTTTCAATAATAAATACATCTTACCATTACAAAAGGAAGAAAACACAGTGAAACATAGTTCCATGTTTTAATCAGGACGCAGCTAAGGTAACAGACTTGCCGCTCTTTGCCACTCTCCCCTGAACACTCCAGGCACACCAACTCAGATCAGCCTGGATACCTCCCTGTCCGGTAGAGTCCCACATCCCAGGGGCGTTAACAGCTTTGTCTCCAAGTCTGAAAGGACTAAATGAAATAATGCTGGTGAAGCACTTGGCAAAAGGCATGATAATGGCAAGTGCTCAACAAACTGGTGGCTAGCAAATCACTCTCGTTATCCTCTACCAGCTGGACCAGGGAAGTCCAAGATGCCAGGCCACAGGCCATTCCTCGGGGCCATGACATGCTTTTGCATCACTTCCTCTGCCCCTAGAGAAAAGGGTAGGCTGGGAAGAGCAGAGTACTGATAGGTAGCCTGAGAGTAGGAAGGCTGGAACCCAGGAGAGACCGGACTCCTCAGGTGCTCTAGCTTTGAATTCTGCGCAAAGTCCAGTCACGTGGCAGTAACTACCCCAGCCTGCATAAATAAAATAGTATAAAGACTAAAAAAAAAAAAAAAAAAAAAACCTACACTGGACAGGCTGTCTCAGAAAGGTGGGGGTGGGGGTGCTGGGGCACAGGAACCTATTGCCCATTTCTTTCCAGCTCCAGCCCCAGAGCAGTATTGTGAACCTCCCGGGAGGAGAGACTTCTCCCATCTCCGCCGTGGGTCAGCTCTCCTCCGGGCAGCTGTCCACCACAGCAGTCACACTGCAGCGTCCAAGGTGAGCCCACAAGGAGCCAAGGCCCCCTGGGCTGACCCTGCAGCTGCCCTGTCCCTCCCTTGCGCCACAGGAAAGAGGACCTAGGAAATGTAGTAGCAAGGCCTTGATTAAACCCTGAGCTGCTTGCTAATGGGAAACTCGTCTGAAAGATGAACTGGGACGTGATTATTCCAGCCAAGTGAGGCAGAACCAAATGCACTTGGCACCAGTAGCCAGGCAGCAGGTGGTGCCCAGCTGCTTGCTCGGCCTAAGCCCGTGCCTGAGCCCATCCCGGGCAACCACGGAAGGAAGGGGTCAGAGAAGGTGCCCCAGACTTTGGGATCGCCTGCTCCCAGCCTCACCTGTCGCCACGGGGCGCCCTACCTGGTCCCGGAGAACAGGGCGCAGCAGCCCGGGCCGCACTTACCGAAGGTGGTGAGGTAGAAGGACAGGCCCGGGTGGGCACGCCGGCTTGCGAGGGAGACGCGGTGCCGGGAGTGCTCCATGGCCGCCCGCTCCGAGCCTGCGGGAGAGCCCGTAACCCGAGGCATCTGTGTTGCTCCCGGTAACCGGGGCAGCAGGTTGTGTCCCAGAGGCGGAGCCGTAGGCCGGCCTAAGCCGCGTTTGAACGGGGCGCGCCAGGCCCTGATTGGCCCGTGCGGGTTTGAATGGCGAGGTTTCCACCCGACCGAGCAGCTGCGGTCCCGAGGCAGCGAGGCGCCGGCGCCCCAACGGCCAGGGGGGCCCCCCCGCAGCCTGGATGGCAGTCCTCCCCAGAAGCCCTCAGGTGGCCGCCACTCCAGGGCTCCTGGCTCCAGGTCTGCTCCAGTCTGGGAGGCCATCCCCAGGAGAGGCGTGGCCCCGGGCTGCCCACTGGGCACACTTGTCCTGCTTGTCCAGTTCCCCCAGGCCAGCAATTAGCCAGGTTTGTAACATGCTTTGAAGCCCGGACCTGTAATCACCCGGACGTGAGCAAGGGCAAAGGAGCACCCTCCTGGCACACTTGAAAAAGTGTCCTCCACGCTTGGATGGGCCCACCCACCAGGCCGCAGCCCCATCCCAAACCCTGCCCTCTCCGTCTCCCTCTTGAGCCTCCTCTTGCATGAGAACAGCCTGGCACAGGCCCAGACTGGAGCAGCTTGCTCTGGCCAGCCTTATGTACCCCCGTTGGCAGCCTGGTGCCCGGGGACAGGACAGGCTCCCAGCATCTCAGGGGACAGAAAGGCACGGTAAGTACGCAGAGAGGGTAAATGCTTTCGATCTCCAGCGCCTGGTGCAAGGAGGCAGAGCTGGAAGGAAGGTCAGCCCCTGCACCACTTTGTCAGCAAACATTCACGGGACACCTCCGGGGAGTAGTTTCACACCAAGGCATCTGCTCTGTGAATCTGACTATTGCCGCTGTGGGAGGGAAAGCTGCTGATCTTATGTAGGTCTAAAAAGGGGAAGTGTCAGAAGTGTGCAAATGGATATTTGTGGCTCAGTGATCCACTCAAGACAGGGTTGAGGGATATAAGAGAGAAAGTGGGGGAAAAGATTTATATATATTGAGAACCAGGTGCCAGGGGCTGAGCTGGGCAATTTACACATGTCCCGTCATTTAATCCTCACAGTAAACCTTCACAGCATTAGCCCCAGTTTACCAGGACTAAATCTGAACCTCAAGCAGAGAAAGTGGCAACTTGTCTAAGGTTGGCAGAGCTGAAGTTTTAACCCAGGTCTGTCTGCCCATCCCCAAGACCATCCTCCTTCTGTTCTTTCCTGGCCCCCATACCTGCCCCATGGCCAACAGGAAATGAAAGGAACAGACCTGCTTTTTTGATGCAGGTAAGGATACAAGATGTCACAGGGCCAGCTGGCCACCCACAGGGAGCAGAAACTGGAGAAGGAGCCCTGAAATCAGCAAACCAGTGGTCAGTTGCAAATGAGCCACATAAAAACCGGTGAATTGCTTGAATCCTGGCACTTTGTGAGGCCCTGCTCTGCTCTCTCCCCAAGCCCTATATCACTGTCCTCAGCAGGGGCAAGCCAGCTCCTTTGGCCCCAACCCAGTGGCAAATGGACTTCCCACACTCTAGACTTGAGTGTGCCTGACCCTCCTCCCTGCTGGGCAAGTGTGAGTCCAAGCATCCTCCTTGCCCAGGAGGTAACCTGGCTCTGCCACTCCATCCAGCCAAGGAAAATGGACATCCTCAGGTCTTGTCCAGCCACAGAGTGCAGACAGGGCACTGAGGCTGGAGGTGCTATAGGCCTGCAGGAACAAAATGGGAGCATAGTTAGGCATGGCCTGAGGATGCCTCTTGAGAGAGGGAGTGTTCTCTCCCAGTCGGAATTAGGAGGTCTGCAGGGTCAGGAAGACTGGTGTACCCAAGGTGACAGCAGCTCATTCATAGCTCTTCCAGAGACCACTGTAGAGCCCACCCAGGGAAGACCACCGTGAACTCAGGAAGCTGTGAGCAACCTGCAGCTGGGCCCTCAGGACAGTGGGACCCAGCAGGAGAGCTGGCAGAGCTGCACTATCTGTACATGGCCTGGGGAGAAAAGGTTGAGGATGCACTGGGCACTTCGCCCCCATTCAGGACAAAGGACCCTCTGCTTTGCAAGTTCTCTCCCAACTCATTCCGCCTCATTCAGCAACTAACCTATTTAGTGGCAAGACCTAATGCCACTCTGATTTTGAGCGGACCTCTGTGGTGGCACCTCCTTCACCACCTTTACCACAACATAAAGCCCCGTACTTGGTGGAGCACTGGATGCTTCCTTCCTTTAAAGGGTCAGGTCACTCTTTTCTCAGGATGAAAGTCAGTGGAATCCTGAATAGTGCCATTGCAGGAAAGATTAGTCCTATTGCCTCATACTACTGTCCACAAGGGACATCCAGAAAGGGTTACAGTTATGGCCCTCATTTCCCCAAGAAGGCAGAGGAGCTTAAATCTGGCTTTCTGACATACTGTGAGCACTCCAGCACCCCCTGACCATGAGCCTCAGTATCTCTTTTATACCTCACACACACACCCCACACATGTACATAAGCATACAACACACACAACACAAACACACACTCCACACACTCTGCACACATACACCATAACACTATCCATATACAAAGCCCAGTATACTATATACCTAAAGACATGTTATACATACACAAATGCAACATATACGCAAATAAACACACACCGCACACTAAACATGTATCTACACACACATATAAACACAGAAACACACACCACACAAACACACACAAAAAAATAGTTAAATACACTACATATATATACACCACATTCACATACAAAGATTAATTACAGGCGTTTTTAAGACTGACTCTATATCTAGAAGAATGATGACTAATTGGGTTTGGTGGGAGGGGGCAAATGGGATTTATGTGGGTGCATTTCCACCTTAGCTATTAAAGAATCTTAGTGCCATTAAGATGTCATCTGGCCAACTGCCAAACACATTTTGAAAAATAGCAATAGCTCTGGCTGATGTGGCTTAGTTGGTTGGAGTGTCATATTATAAACCAAAAGGTCACAAACTGGGCATGTATGAAATGGCAGCCAATGTTTCTCTCTCACATCAACACCCATCCCCCACCGTATGCGCGCGTGTATCCCTTCCGCTCTCTAAAAGCAATAAAAAAAAAGAAAAAAAAATAATAATAAAGGATACTAGGCCTACCAGATGTTAAATAGTATTATAATAATGTAGTGCCAGAAAGAAGACAAACAGATCAATAGGACAGAATGGATGATTTTAAACTAAAGATATATTTTTAAAAATTAGAAGAGGAATAGGAACAAACTAATTCATAGGAAAATCTTAAAAGGAAATAATAAAGTTGAATTGTGTGTGTGTGTGTGTATGAAAATAGACTTCAACAATGAAACTAAAGCTTGGTTCTTCAAATAAATAAATAAACGAACCTCAAGCAAAACAAAGAAAATTACAAATAAACAACTTTAGGAAGGAGAAAGATACCCAAGATAACAAGATAATCCTTTAAATTATAAGCAAAAACCATCACAATCTTATTTATAAATTTGAAAATCTGGTGTAGGAGGATTTTCTAGCATGTATTAATTACTGAGATTGAATTTTTAATAGCTCATTAACCATAGATAAAATACAAAAGGAAATCAAAACTCTACCTGACAAAATTATAGAAGACCCAGATAGTTTTAGAGGCTGATAACGCCAGTGTAATTTAAGCTGTTTCATAACCAGAAAAAAATTGAAAAGGAAATTGTCTTTGATAGGCATGTCTAGGCAAAGACAAAAACCAGATAAGTTTAGCAACAGGAAATTATAGAAAACAATAAAAATAAAAGTAAAAATCAAAGATAAAAATAAGAGTAAAAATTAATGAAATAGAAAACATACATCGAGAAGATCTAGTGAGAATGTAACAAAACTGGGCCCACATTCTCATTTTGATGCCTTTCTTTTTTTTAAAGAAAGGCCAGAGATCTCTAGTTTTTAATGTAATATCTCCCAATATTTAAATATTGGCTACTCATTCAAAAAATTAAAAATATTGTGTAGGCCAAATAAAATATGAATATAAACACAAAATTGTAAATGAAACATTAACATATCAAAACCAGCAGTATATTCATGATCAATTGGTATTTATTCCAGGAATGCAAAGATGGTTCAATTTTAATAAACATATTAGTACAAGGGTTGGCAAACTATGCCAAATCTGACTCACCACTTATTTCAGTGCAGCAAATGAGCTTGGAATGGATTTAATCTTTTTAAGTGGTTGAAAAAAATTAAAATATTAAAAGATTTTCTATGACCATAAAAAATATGACTTTTAAATTTAGAAAGTGAATTTAAAATATTTATAAAATGTATGGCAAATATGTATAGTACATGTAAGTCTTACAAGTCAGCAAGAAAAATATAAATGTCCCAACATGAGTAATCATTGCACAAGAGAGAGAAACAATTGACTAATGCATAAATTACTAGTAATCATAAAAAGAACAAAGGAAAAAAATCATCTGGCCCCCATGTTTGCCTTCAGGAAAGGTAAGCATTTGTATTTATAGACGAGGCAACTAAGCTTCGGGGTTGTTAAATGAATCACACTGCTAAAGTAGCAAATGGACACCAGAGAAATAAGACTCCAGCCGAAGAATCACTACAGAATATTGTCTTTCACACGAATTCTCTTGCTCAAAGTATCCAGGCTACAAACCAGTAGGACACTAAGACCGCCATGACTACTCATACACTAAAATTAATTCAACAAATGTTTGCTAAATTAAGCACCTATGTTTTACTTAGCCTTACACTGAGCACTGGGGTACAGAAGCAAACAAGATGGAGCTTACAATCTAGGGAGACATCGGATGAGTGTTACAACAGAGGAAACATGATCAGCTGGGGTGACGCACAGAGGGGCATCTCAGGTAGTCTGGGGAGCTGAGCAGACCAAGATGGTAACGGAAGTCACAGAAGACTTTTCAAAGTCTGATCTGAAGAATTAGCCAATCAAAGGAGGTGAAGGAAGAGTTGCAGGCAGAAAGAACAAACATGCAAAAGTCATAAAATGAGAGGCATTGGCCATTGAGGAACTGGACAATGGGAAGCAGTGGTAGAGAACTTAAGAGTGTGAGAGAAGCCCTGGCTGGTAGCACAGTGGTTAAGGTGCCGGCCTGCGAACCCAAAGGTTGCAGGTTCGATTCCCCAGCCAGGGCACATAACAAGGTTGCAAACCAGGTCTCCAGTCAGGTCTGTGGCTGGAGGCAGGTGAAAAGCAACCATACATTGATGTCTCTCCCCCTCTCTGCCTCTTTCCCTTCCCCTCCTTCTAAAAATAATGAAATAAAATATTTAAAAAAAAAAAATCTGATACAAAGTTATTAAAAAAAAAAAAAAGTGTGAGAGAGAAAGTAATGTGCAAGGAGGTAAACATCATACAGAGCTTCATATATGTATCACTAGAAGGAACGTAGGGCAGTCACCGAAAGATTTTAAGATCCCAAAAGGTTTTAATTTATGTTTTAGAAAGATCATGCTGGCTAATGTCTGAAAAAAAAAAATGGATTGAGATGGAGGATGGGTGGCATGAGGGTTGGAATCAGAAAATGCTGTTAGGTGAAGTCTTTTCCAGTAACTCAGGCTAAATGAGTGTAACAGCAGTAGGGATGGAAAGAGGTAGAATCAACAGGACTTGGTGATGGATTAAAATATAAAATATAAGGAATCCTTGGCTTGAGAAATGAAATGTTTAGAGTGCCCTTCCCAGAAATGGAGAACATGGGAGAAAGGGCTGAACCAAGGGGAAATTTGATGAGTTCCTATGAAGCTGCTAGGACTGAATCACCTGTGTGCTGTCTTAGTGAAGATGTCAGGTGAACTGTTGAATGTCCTGAACAGAAGTTCAGGAAAAAAACTACCTAGGCTAGAAATATAGATTTAGGAATTCCCAGTCAAGCCATGGGCGTGGATAAGAGAGCCCAACGAGAATATTTAACCGGAGAAAAAAGCTCAGGAAAGAGACAAGAAGAATTCCAATCTGAAAAGACAGGCAGGGGAAGAAAGGCTAGCAAGGGAAAAGGAAAGCCAGAGAATACATTAAGAAGAAGATTATTGTCAGTGATGTCAAATACTGTTGAGAGGTCAAGTGGCTTAATAACTGAAAAGTGTCCATTGGCTTTAGCAACAAGGCAATCACTGTTGACCTTCCATTCCAGAATAAAATGCTGGAAGGCATCAGCTCCACATGAATGAAAATGTACCAAATTTACTCTAAAAGGAAAAATACCCTGGGCTCAAAGCCAGAGAATATTCTTGGGTCAGGACTTTTTTTCTTGTCCTAAATTTAACCAGCTGGAATGCTTTGTTAAGTGGTATTTTATTCACCCTTGAAATTCAGGAATTGCCTTTTCAAAATATGTCCACAGTTTATCTTCAGGTTAGAACATAGTGTCTTCAGATTCATGGTTCTCTGCAGAAGCAGATGCTGGTTGCTGTAAATACCACTGAGAAACTTTCTTTTGCCTCAGATGCAGAAGCCTTTGGTGACCTAAACATACAAACAGGGTCTAAGGGAACCAAGTGAAAAAAAAAATTTTTTTTTCAGGATTTTTTTTTTTTCAGCTGAGAGGTGTTGTTTCAAAGTAGAAGAGACAGCTCCAGGAACATGGAATAGTAAGTTGAGTCCAGAGATAAAAGCCAAAGACTTGACCAGAGCCAGAAAAAAAAAGCCGAGTCCCCATCTCTTCTAGAATAGCTCAGTGACCTTTTAGCCTCTTCAGGAAGCACCCCTTTTCCTGACTTTATAACAAGTCACTTGGGTTGGCATAGTCAAAGACTCCAAAGGAACCTTTGGAAAACTTCACAAAAAGTTTTCCAAATCTAAAGAATAATAGAAACTGTTGCTTCCAGCCAAGATAGAGTAACATCTTGGGACTGGATCTGATCCAAAAAGTGGATTTTTCCTCACACCTGAAAAAACAAAAGCACTGGACAAAATATATGGAAAGATGCTGGACATGAAGCAACAATGGTCAGTGATCCCTGAGAAACAGAAAACCAACAAGGTAAGCCCTATGGTAACCCCAGCTTATTATTGCCTGGAGTGACTTTCTGAAAGGGAGAGAGAAACCAGGCCAACTCTAAGCCCCTGAGTTAAGGGGTTCAGGGGGCAGCTGGAATTCACAGGGCAGAGAATCAGAGAGGAACGGGCTGCCCAAAGAGAAACTTCCAGAGACCTACAGAGACCTCAAATCTTTAGCTAAGGGTTGATGAACTCATGGGTGTGAGGAAAGTACATTCAACTTGGGGAAAGAACTACCCAAAAAGATTAGAAGAAATAATTTTGAAACTTCCATTAAACCAGAGATAGTTATTTTCAGCAACTGTAGTAGAAAAACTTCCTAATTCATGGGGCACTGAGTAGGAACTGAGAAGGGTTTTCCCTCAATCACGGGAAATAATTAGCCCCTAGATTAAATGATACTCTGGTCCCATCTAAAAATGCTTAAAAACAAGACTCAGAAGGATCAACATGTTTATAAGTAAATTAACTGTATCCCAAAATAAGCTCAGTAATATTTATAGCAATACAAAAATATCCAACACTTAAGAAAATAACATCACAATGTTTGGTATCCAATAAAAAGTTACTAGGTATGTAAAGAAGCTAGATAATGTGACCCATAAGAAGAAAAATCGATAGAAACCACACATAGAAATGGCACATATGATAGAATTAGCACATAACACAATAGTCATTACAACTGTACTCTATGTTCAAGAAGCACTTTAAGAGCTCATTAAGCAAAGACATGGAAGATATAAAAAAGACAAAGCTGAACATCTAGAAATGAAAAATATAATGTACAGGATGGGATTAACAGCAGTTTAGACACTGCAGTAAAGAGTAAAGGATTAGTAAATTTGAAGACAGACATAGCAATAGAAACCAGCCAAAATAAAACACAGAGAGGAAAAGGTCCAAAAAAGAAAAAGAAAAACAAACAAACAGAGCATCCATGAGCCTAATAAATATGTAATTGGAATCCCTGAAGGAGGTAAAAGACAGAAAATATATTTGAAAAAAACAACAGGGAAAAATTTCTCAAATTTAATGAAAACAAGCAGAAGAAACAAAGAAATCTGTACCAAAGCACATCATGATTAAATTGCTTAAAATCAGTGATAGAGAAAAACCTTAAAAGTGGCCAGGAGCCCTGGCTGGTGGCACAGTGGATAAGGCACTGGCCTGTGAACCCAAAGGTCGCTAGTTCAATTCCCAGCCAGAGCACCTAACCAGGTTGCAAGCCAAGTCTTCAGCCAGGTCTGTAGCTGGAGGCAGGTGAAAGGCAACCATACGTTAATGCTTCTCTCCCTCTCCACCTCTCTCCTTTCCATTCTCTCTAAAAAATAATAAATAAAATCTTAAAAAAAAAAAATGGCCAGGAAAAAACCCACATTACATACAGAGGAACAAAGATAAGAATGACATTGGACTTCTCATCAGAAGTATGTACCAGAAGACAGTGAAGAAACATCTTTGAAGTATTAAAAGGGGGGGGAGGGGGGGAAGCCAATCTAAAATTCTTTATGCAGCAAAGTATCTTTCAAAATAGAAGGCTTTAAAAAGAAAGCTTTTTCCAGACTTATAAAATATGAGTGAATTTATCATTGACAAACCTGTATTACAAGAAATATTAAAGTAGCCCTGGCTGGTAGCACAGTGGATATGGCACTGGCCTGCAAATCCAAACGTCACTGGTTCGATTCCCCAGCCTGGGCACATCACCAGGGTGTGGGCCAGGTCTCCAGCCAGGTCTCCTGCCAGGTCTCTAGCCAGGTCCGCAGCTGGAGGCAGGTGAAAGGCAACCATACATTGATGTCTCTCTCCCTCTCTGCCTCTCTCCCTACCCCTCTCTCTGAAAATAATAAAAATTTTTAAAGTCTTTAAAAATGTTTTTTTAATGTTAAAGTCTTTTGGGCAGAAGGCAAATGATACCATATGGAAGTCTTGATCTACAGAAAAGGAGTTGAGAGAGCACCAGAAATGGTAGCTACGTGGGTACATATA
Organism: Noctilio leporinus; assembly: GCA_004026585.1. NCBI lineage: Eukaryota > Metazoa > Chordata > Mammalia > Chiroptera > Noctilionidae > Noctilio > Noctilio leporinus. The sequence continues at coordinate 33,987 of PVIW01003877.1, read as the reverse complement.
AAAGAGATTTTACATTATTATTATTATTTAAATCTCTTTAAAAGAACAATGTAACTAGGATCAGAAGCCATTGACTAAAACACCCAGAGCTTCCTGCATCCTGGAATAAATTGTTATATGTACATTGCCTTGTCTAAATTCTGATGAGATAATTGCAAGAAGCAAACTCCAGGGAAGAGATTAGCAAGTTAGCACTTGCAGTCCTGCAGGAATGTTGACTTTACTTACAGAATAAAATAATATAGATATGTTTAGTATGAAGTGCAGCAACCACAGCTGAGATCTGTGGCTCAGCGGGATTGCACTCATGCTTGAATGTACAGCTTATGCAGAGCAAGGCCACTTTCTGGATCTGTACACTGTGATGATGAAGTGTCCTTTCAGTGGACAGGTCATAGGTCATGAAATCCAAATATCCCCAAAATTCTCCAGGGACATTTCAGTAGAAATATATATATATATTTCTACTGAATGGAATATAAATAAATAAATATATATTTATATTTATATTTATATTTATTTATTTATGTTTTATTGGAGCTGTAACTGAGAGGAGTGGCATGCATTCTCTTTGCTTCCAGAGTCTTATCACTCTTGGACCCCTTTTTCTGCCCCTACCACTCTACTAAAACTGTTCCAAGGCCACCCCTGACTTCCTAATTATGAAGTATGTACTCTTCTCAGTATTCAGCCCCCTTGCCTTAGTCTTCCTTCTACCCCTTTGATAATTCCTTAGTTTTATGACGTCCTGACTTTCAGAGAGAATGTATTACCCAGTTGTGCCATCATCTCTTTCCTCAATATTCTCCCCTCTTGAGATCTCATGCACTCTTACCTGTTCTGATGAAGACTCTCAGATTTCTCTCCAACACCAGGACCCAGGGGCCACCTCTGCTTTGACACACTCACCAACAATGTTCGTCCTTTCTGCACCCACCTCTGACTGGTTGCATTGTCCATCACCCTAACTGTCTGCTTCCATATCTTTCTACCCAATTAGACTGTGGGCAACTCTAGTTCGGTGACTGAGATGTATCTTCTTGGTAGCTGCCTACTGCCCAGCTTTGTTTCTGGGACACATTTTAAAATATCAAATCTTGCCCTGGTTGGTGTGGCTCAGTGGCTTAAACACGGGCCCATTGCCAGTGCAATTCCCGGTCAGGGTACATGCCCAGGTTGTGGGCCAGGTCTCCTGTTGGGGGCATGTGAGAGGCAACCAGGTGATGGTTCTCTCCCTCTCTACTTCCCTTCCCCTATCTTTAAAAGTAAATAAGTAAAATCTTTAATGTCAAATCTTGCTAGGAAATTCTGGTCTAAAATCAGCATATAAGGCATAGATTGTGAATAGCCAAACTTACCCACAAATAAACCATTAGTCACCCATAAAATGCACATGGTATTATAAATCAAAATGGGAACAGCAAAATTGCCTCCCCTGACTCGCACTCCCTCTGGGATGCACTTCCCTGAGTGGCAGTGTTGGAACAGCCCCCACCAGCCACATTATATTCTCTCTGTCACTCCCTCCTACTTGTATTTCATTTTTTAATTTAATTTTCTATATGTGAAAAGCATATACAACAACAATTTCATTGTAAAGGTTTGATGCTTAGGGATTCCCACTACATCAAAAGTTGATCTTTCTTTAAACTGATTTTTCCTTCAACCTCACAATTTCTGATCATGACAGCACCTAATTGAATCAGGCTGAAAATTCTTTGACTCTCCCCTCTCCCTCTTTTTCTAGTTTCCAGGTACTTGTTAATTCTTCTTTTGTACAATGTCCCTTTGTTTCCATTCTTATTGCCACCTACATAATCCAGACCCTGATCTTGTTGATGTGGCTGGTCTCTCTGAAATTCAAGTTTCACTGCCATGAGATGAACATTTTCTAAGTGTTAGTCTACTCTCCCTAGCCTGGCATTCAGGGCCCTGAACAATCTAGTCATAAGCTGTCTCCAGTCCTACCTTTCACCCATCCCATGCAGGAACACTACTCCCCTGGCCTATCCCTGAAACTTTCCCACCTGTGTCACTTCTTTCCACCTAAAGGCCACCTCCACAAACATCTCCACTTGCCAAAACCTAACTCAGCCTCAGTAGCATGCAAATGCCCCCTCCTTCTTCTCATCACTGCAGCTAGCTCCTCCTTTGTACCACGAAGATCATACTGCTACATGACATGTATCCTAAAGAAAGGAGATAGTGTCTTATATTTTTTATTCATTCGTTCATTCAGCATATATTACTTAGCATTTACAATGTTCCAATCACTTAAATAGGTGCTAAAGATGCACTATGAAGACAGATGCCACTCACAGAATCCAGGCTGGTGGGGGAGGTGACAGCAAACAAGCTGTGAACCCCATAGAGATTATGAGAGGAGAAATGAATCCGAGACCCGCCCTGAGAGTTGTCAGAGAAAAAAAAAAAAGCAAAAAACGAGGCCTCCAGTCATTGAAGGGTGTCATTTTTCATAGCGTAATGTCGCCACCTAGTGGTCTCAAACAACTTTATTGATTGATCCATGAAAATTTCTAGATGTATTCCTGGGAATGGGTCTCTACCTAATCTCCCCAGAACTTCTTTTTTTCTCTATCGAGATAACCAAGGGATTGGTTCTCTAACATATAACATATACTCTATATTTTTAAAACAACTGTGTAAATATAAGGGCAAGTTAATTTCATACACTGGTACCTTCTGGCAACTGAAAGAAAATTTAGAAATTCTCTCACAAACTTCCTCTGGACTCCAAAGGGCCTCTATCATTTCTATAAAGTCTTGAGGTATTTCCACCCTTAATTTAGTGAAAAATTCCTTTAGGTGAATTTGACTAGGCTCAATTTTTTAAAAAGCTACTACTACCAGGGATGAAAACCTGACTCTCTCCCAGCTAAGGGGGTTTTCTGTAATCCAAAAGCAATAAAGGACAGTCTGTTAGCCCAGATGTTAGGACCAATACCAAAACAAAAGAAGGCTGACAAGGAAAAGGGCATGGCATCTGAGGATGCTTTCATTGATTCTGCTTCTACACACAGGTCAAACTGGGCCAGATGTCACTGGGAAGTGTGCTCAGAAAACGATGGTGACCCAAATAAAGTGGCTTACCCCTAGCAAAAATCACCAAAAATGTAGAAAAGAACAAAAGAAACCAGACTATTTTTCTGAAGAATATAATGTTCCTAGGACAATAATCCAACAGGCTGTCTTAGGTCTTCTTGTCTGCTTAATTATGACATAGAGAGGAACCCCAGGTGACTCTGGCTGGAGCCTCCTAGCGATTAGGCCTTCGTTATCCCGATTCCTTTGGCCCAGAGTGTGGGGAAATGGCAGTAGCAAAAGTCACCTCCACTGGCAGAACACTGGGACAGAGGCTGAAGCAAAGACATAATGAGGGCTCCTCCCCCTCAGCCAATTATTTTCTGCACGGCCTCATCCTTTCTTTCTGATTAAGACTGTCAACTGTGTTAAAGAGGGGGAATCAGACACACATTAGAGTCCAGTGGATGAGAAGATCAAGGACCCAGGTTCTAAACCAACCCCCTTCGATGGCTGGCAGGCTGACCCCATGGGCAGGGATTGCAGGAATTTCCCAGCAGCTGCCCAGCGGTTCTTTTCCCAATCAAGGTATCAGCCGCCTTTACACCCTTTGCTGGTAAAAGGACAGGAGTCTATGGGGCGTCAACTAAAGTTGGGCTAGCCTATGTTTATGTTTGGTACCTTCATTCTCACTTTGGGTAAATAAATAATTTAATATTGTTTCATAAAGATACACAATCTTTTGGCCAAATATATTTGGCAACCTTCCCAGGGTTTAATTCTTAAGAGACCTTTTCTTGACCTAAAATTGGCTCTGGGTCTCTCCAATGAGTCCCTGGAATGCTGCAAGGATTGGTTCTTTCTCTTTATGAAGAAGAAATTTTGAAGCAATTAGGCCTATTTGATATGCTTAAAGGACATGAAAAGCTTTGTCAAATAAATAATGAATATGTTCTATTTGTACGTATATTATTATTACAATAAATGTTCTAGAAATTACATAAAAATCTCCAAGAGTCTACAAAGTTCTGATACACTTTTCATTTGTAATTCTAATTATTATCTTAACATATTGTTACAGGAAAGCAAGTTTCTTCATCAAGTGTATCAAATCTATAACCATGTTATTTTAAGTTTTTAGTCACTCAGAGACAGTCATTGCTTTACCCTGATGCATTTACAAATATGATACATTTTCAGAAAGATCTATGGAAAGGACTCTGGCTTATTCTAAATTACATATTTCTGAGAGTAAATTTTCAGATCATATATTTCAACTAAATAAAGGTTATTAGAACTCTATGGAGTAACTGAATTTATAGAAATACTGGCAAATAATAAGGATGAACAAAAATTGATTATGGGACAGAATGAAGATGATTGTAATTTTTATAACTTTCTGTTGAAAATATTGCTAATTTTTTATCTTTTTTGTTTCCAGACATAAAGAAACTTCTTTCAAGCAATTTGGTAAATTATACTTTCATAAGCAATATTGAGACATTTATATTTTTCTTCCTACCTGACCCCTCTGGAACTTGGAAATTCTTAATATTATTATTCCTGTGGCGATATGTTTACTTGCATGAATCCAATAGGACACATAAAGCTAATTTCCAACTGTGGTTTTATTAACCAAGACTTTGACTGGAATATCATGTCTGAGAGAAACCTGCCCCGACTCTGGATGTCAGCAAAGCTTTCAGAAATGAAGATTGACTTTGAAGCTGATGAAAGCCCCTTGGAGAAATGGCCTGCTACCTTGATTATTCATAAGGTTCATGGCAGTCTTTCCAGGGAAGGAACAAAGGTTTCTTTCCTGGGAGGTGTCAAGAAAGAACCTCCAGGCATTTGGGGGAACCTCAAGAACTTGAGGAACTGGGTGGCTCGGCTTCTCCACCCTGTGGGGCTAATTAAAGCTCAGTTTGGAAATCACTTACAAGATCCCAGCAAAGCACACTTAAGAGTGCCTATATAATCAATTGCTATTCCTATAATGTTTATGTAAATAATCAGGCCAAATTAAGGCAGTAAATGAATTAGTCTTAATTTGGCTCTTTGATTAAAATGTGGGTGATTTTAGGAATAGAAATTATGTCTCAATAGACTATAAAATACACAGTCATACATGGACATTAAACTCCAGTTCAGTCTTCAAAGTTTTATTTTCCACTTAATGCACAGACAAGACTGGAACAAGGACGAGACACCAGGTGCAGAAGATCACCAGGGCAAAAAGCCTCAGGTGCCTAGCAACAGGCATAGGAAAAAACCGAATAAAAAGAGGCATGTTGGCGGATGGCAAAATGGAATGGCGACTCAGATGATGAATGAAGTGGCCCAGGGATCTTCTAAACACATCCCAACCAACCATTATTCCCCACGGGAGCCTCAGATACAATTGACAACAGTTGATTAACTTTTAATAGACACCAGAGCCACGGAGCCACATACTCTGGATCAAACACCAAAGCGACTAAAAAGTAATAAAAACCCCACAAGTCTCTGTCACAGGGGTAATGAGACAATGCAGCAACAAGCCTCCCTCCGGCCTTTAGAATGCTGACTCAGATCTTACATCATCACACAGCTTCCTCTATTCACCCGAATGTCCCATCCCTCCGCTGGGCTGGGACTTGCTCTGCAAACTGCCCACCCAAGGAACCTTTTCTCCTGAAAGGCAGCAGCTTCACCTGCAGGTCCCACTGGAACATGTACTCCAACTCCAGATGCTTTTAACCTGCCCAGGGGGCCCCAGAGAACTGTTCCTTCCTGGGATCTGTAAGCAAGTAAATAAAACTATTTGGGCAGATGGGACTCCAAGGCGAGCAATCAATGTTCACCTGAATGGCCTGAGAGCCTCCTAGAGAAATTGCAGATGGTGATGATTATTCTTTTTTTAAAAAAGAGGGGAAGGGAGAGAGGGAGAGAAACATCAATTTATAGTTGCCTTTCACCTGCCTCCAGCTAAGGACCTGGCTGGAAACCTGGCTTGCAACCTGGTTATTTGCCCTGGCTGGGAATTGAACCAGAGACCTTTGGGTTCACAGGCTGGTGCCTTATCCACTGTGCTACCAACCACGGCCCTGATTATTCTTTAGAGGCACTCTGTTACCCTGGTGGGGAGTAGCTGCTACACATCAGCATGTACTTCGGAATCACTCCAAGATTTTAATCACCAAAGCCAACAAAACTGTCCCCTCACTTGCTAATATTCAGAAATCTCTGGACTTTCTAGCTAAAGTTGCCTTAGATGATCAAATTGCCTCAGACCACATACTAGCTGAACAAGGTGGAGTTTGCATGACCACCAACTCCTCTTGCCTCAGCTCTGGTGGAAACAGGCATCACCAAAATCGGACAACATGCTTCAACAGACCTTGAACCATCGCACCCCTCTCTTTGAGGGAGCTGGAGATTGGTTTGTGAGTCTATTTTCATGGATGCCACAAGGACCCAGGTCCATGTTAGCAGTAATTTTTAATTTAGGTATAACCATTCTTTTCTTTATAAGGCTTGTCTTTATTATTTCAAAGCTTTTTAATGGCTCGTTTTTCCCATGACAGAAAAATTGTATCTGCTCAACAGGTGCCTCTAATAATATGTATCTGCTTTTGCTCTGGCTGGTGTGGCTCAGCAGATTGAGCACCGGCCTGTGAGTTGAAAGATTGCTGGTTTAATTCTTGATCAGGGCATGTGCCTGGGTTTCGAACCAGATCCCAGTTAGGGGCATGCGAGAGGCAACCAATTGATGTTTCTCTTTCTCCCACCCTTCCCCTCTCTCTAAAATAAATAAATTAAATTATATATATATATTTTATATTATAAAATATATATATTATAAAATATATAATATAATATATATTATTTACAATAATTTATTATTTTTATTTTATAAAAATATATTTTTATAAAAATATATTTTTATAAAATATATTTATAAAAATTATATTTTTATAATTTTATATTATAATTATAATATATTATTTATAATAATATATATATTATATATATATTATATATATATAATATTTTAACTCACAAGATCTTGCTTTATAACAGGCTCAGGTATTTCATTCCCCCCAGAAGAGTCGGAAGACATCGATAGCTCTATAGATGTAGAGGAAGAATTGACAGTGGGGAATTGTAACCATGATTGAAAGCCCTAGCTGGTAGCACAGTGGATAAGGCGCCAGCCTGCGAACCCAAAGGTCGCAGGTTTGATTCCCCAGCCAGGGCACATAACAAGGTTGCAAACCAGGTCTCCAGTCAGGTCTGTGGCTAGAGGCAGGTGAAAGGCAGCCATACATTGATGTCTCTCTCCCTCCCTGCCTCTCTCCCTTCCCCTCTTTCTAAAAATAATGAAATAAAATCTTTAAAAAAAAAATGTTTCCTTCTAAGTATTTTGTAGGCATCAGCAGTCGCAGCTCCTGTTTAACCAAGGAATGACCCTGACCACAAAAAGCTGGGCAAGGGTCAGCAACTCATATCAGAACCAGCAGAAACACTGCCTACACGTCATGTTCCCAGATATCAGCAGCAAAACTGCAAATGGAGTGATGAAACTGTAAGATGGCACACACAGGAGATAACATAAAACCACCAAAGAGCACAGCTGAGAAACCATACATCATCAGAAATTCTTTAGTACCCCTCTTTCCGCAATTACCCTCTATAAAGTAGGCAGGACACCTGAGATGCTTAGATGGGCTTTGGGAGGAGAGTCCTCCATCTTCCAGGTCGCTGGCCCTTAAATAAAATCACTTTCCTTTACATCAGCACCTACCTCTCAAGTACTGGCTTTTAAAGTAGCGGGCAGCAGACCTAAGATCAGTTACAATATTTATCTATTGAGTTGACCAGAGAACCAACCAAAATTGCAAGTGTGGAGTATCTTGAAAACGGTCATGTTGAATGTAGGTTATATTTCCCTATATTCTGTTTGTGATTATCCCAATTTGAGGGGTTGGTATAACAAAGGTGAAACAAGTTTCAGCCTGATAATGTTTTGCCTCCCTTTGAAAACAGAAGCAAAGGCCAGTGTTCAGATGACAAATATCTTCTCGCTCTAAATATGTCACAACTCAAAAGGTAACTTTGTACTCCTCAATAGGACTCAAAAGAGTGTCCCAGTTTCTGAGAGTTGCTTTACTAAATAGTTTAATAAGTTATAAAATAGTTAGATCTTCTCTGAGGCTTGCGATAAAATGAGTAAATGAGAGCTGAGCTCTGCCCATCCTCAACCCCACTCCTGACCACTGGAAACCGGGTTTGCTTGGGTGGGCAGGTCTGAGTCGAGGCTACGGAAAAGTGAAAAGAGTTGCAAATTTTTAAATTCCCATGGAAGTCGTTCTGCAACGCAACATACACTTGAAAAATGTTATTTTCATAAAAACAGCCCACATAATGCCTCTTGGATTCCTCTCACCATGAAGACTCAGCTAAGTATATTTAGTTCAGTCTAGTAACACAAATGACGTCATGTAATTTGATTTGGCCTGGGAATGAGAAGGAATGGGTAGGCAGCTATTTGAGCTTTCTAATTTGGTCTGTGTTTAAGACAATGTTAAAAAAGGAATTGAACATTTAATCTGCCTTTCTTGTACGAACTGTACTTAGGGAAACCAAATAACTGATGAGGGTGAGTTTCTCTTTATAAAAAGATCTTAGGTCCAGCCCAAAGCTCCACTTCTGGCATAACAGTATAAGGAATTCCACAGCCTGCTCTCCAATGAAAATAGTGAACAAAATTTTTTTTAATGTTTTGAGCCTCCAGAAATTACCCTAAGGGCATCCAGCAAATGAAGAAACATTTGTTCAAGAAAATCTGTGAAAGCTCCGGAAGAACTGCAAGAACCTATGGTATGTGCCCTCCCTTTCCCAACTTCGGTGAGACAGAAACTATACTCTAAGCTGGTGCAGCCCCAAAACACAGTGCTCCCCACCCCACAACCGCAGGATGTCATCATTTCACATCGTTCCACCAGTTTACCTGGTTGCAGAGGCTAAGTTCCCACGAGTGCAACGGACTGGTGGGGACTCTCTTCTTCCATCCAGCCCTGTGGGAGGGAGGCATGACCTCCTCTGCAGAGCTGCTGAGAAGACTGGGGCCCCGACTGCCCTTGCCAGTTCATGGGGCACAGGGCCCACAGCTTTTATTTGGTGCATGAGAAGTTCACTATATTAGTCTCTTCACTTTTATGTAATTTTGAAATTTTTCTATGTTAAAAGTTTAAGGGCAAAAACATTTTAAAAAATCTTTCCAAAAATCAAGTTCAAGCAATCCTGAGACTGAAATGCTGAGTCTTGATGGGCACCAGGGAACTGTTCCTGCAGCTTCAGAAACAGAAACGGGAGCTTTTAGACTCTTTCTGGTTATTATGAGCCCTGTACCACATACACATGAGTATTACACATAACACAACAAATATTATTGAATAATTATGTGGATGCCATCCTCAAAAGAAACCATTTCCCGATAATGAGAGGAATAGCTTAGAACATGGTAGAGGTTCCTTCAGGTCAACTGCAGCTTCCTATAACTGGGACCCTTTCAGGGCTTCAGAAGAGATAAAAGTGACCCAGAAAATAGATGCCATGAAATCGCTCTCCCCATCCCAGAAACAGAGAATGAGTCTTTTGATTGAGTAGCAGCTATGTTTAATCACCAAATTATACTGGCCCTAAGGGAAGAGAAGCAATCCAAGTTTAACAGGGGTGAGGCTCTCTCCCTCACTTATTTTAGAGGCAGGTAGAGTGAATGAAGAAAACAATCTCTCAGCTCAGGCCCTGGGAGAGGCTCCAGGGAGAAGTTCCCTCTCCTTTTAGCTCTTATGTCCAAGGTCACTGTCCTCCGATTTCAAAGCATCCTGCTGTGGAATAAGGCTACCCGGTGATGACTTCTGCCTGTGCCTCCAGGGACTCTTCTCCCTGCCTCCCAAAGAGTTGGTTCTCCTCATTCTCATCATCAGTGGCCTGAAGAATCCGCAACAGTTTGAGCTCAGGGTTCCAACTCATTTCCTCTTGCTTGTCTGGCACAACCTTGATCTGAGGACTGATGTCCCCGTTAGCAGATTCTGTCCTGGATAATTTAGGATCTAAAAGAAGACCCAGCCATTACTTGTACCTGTAGCCTTCCCAACTAACTGTGCCATGTGAATGATAGAAAGGAAGGGCAGGGGATGGATGTAATACAACAACAATAAAATTAAAAAATAAAAAATAAAAATAGAAAAAGAAAGGAAGGGCTAGAGTAGCTTTAGGACCCTTCTGAGGGATGAGGATTATGTCATCCAGGGAGGTGAACCAGCCTGGTCAACACTTTAGCTCTCCTTGTCCTCGGTCACTTTCTAAGGTTCCTCCACCCTCGTAACTTTTGCTTACTAGTGAAGGAATCCAGGTAGTCCTCAGCATGGTCCACCTGTGGTCTCTCTGCGGAATCCTGAAATTCAGTGGAGTAAGTGTAAGGAAACTTGAAACTTTATCTAAATTATGCTTTTTGTGGAGAAATTAACATCCAAGGCAGGACGAAATCCCACCTCATGAGAGTGAAGAGAGAAGAAGTTTGTATCACACACTCTGCCCTCTAGTTTGTCCAGATGGGGCCAGAACCCACTCTTCCCCATTCCTAGTTGTCGGCTGAGGGTAGATTGCCTGCAAAGTGGCTGCCAACAATTCCTCCCATTCCTGGTACGCATGTACTGTTCCTTCCATCAAGAGAGAGTTGATTTCCTCTTCTCTTGAATCTGGGTTAGGCTTGTCTTTTTTTTTTTTTTTTTACCAATAAAATGTGGCAGAAGTGACACTGTTCCAGTTCTAGGCCCATCCCTTAAGCAAGTGCTTGCATGAGGTTACTATGCTGTCAAAAAGCCCAAAGTAGCCACATGTAGAGAATGAATAGAAGAGACCCAATGCACTTTGGCCAACAGCCCCGGCCCAACCTCCAGCTGACTGTGGCTACATGAGTGACATCAGCCCAAATAAGCAAACTATCCAGTCAATCCACAGGATCACGAGAAATAACAAACCACTGTGGTCTCAGCTTTGGGTTGGTTTGTGAGACAGTAACAGGGCCCTAGAAAATGGCCCTCATACACTCTCACCTGTTTCAAGGTGGGGTCTTTTTTCTTCATCTGCCACTGCTGCTTTTTGCCCTTTTGCTGACCTGGACGAGTTCTGTGACCTAGTGACCACAAAGTCAACTCAATTCTCTTCTCACTTGTATTTCAATCCTATTTTTGGCTTCTAGTTGACCCCCATGTGTACAAGTGATTCCCTCTCCAGGACAAGACAGTTTAGAAGCAACTAAAATGGGGTTAGACTTTCTAAGTTCTACTTGTGATTTCTGTTCACCTGGAACTGTGCCCACATCTATCACTGAATTAGAGACTAAGGTAAAGTGTGTGTTTAAAGACCCAGGATTCCTCAAAAAAAAAAACCAAAGAGGCAGCTACCTGCACACTGCCTTTTCTGTTTATGAATACTCCTCTGACCTTGCACCATACCTAACAGGCCCATATTGGTTTCTGAAAACGAAACCCCTCCCCTCCAAACGCTCTAGTTCCAGAATTGTTTTGCATCAGCTTTACCCCCAACTAGTCCTGAAATGCATTCCTTCTTTCCATTCTCCATCTCCACAAACATCTTCCAAGCTGCCACCAGAGGTATTACACTAAGAGGCAAAACCAGTCAAGGAACTCCCTTACGCAACCCTTCTGTTGGCTCTCTGCGAGAACTTGTTCCCACATTAGCCCCACACTCAAAACACTGAAGACTTCTAAAAAACACTGAGGCCTGGGAGTCAATGCCAGAAATTCTGATTTAATAGGTCTAGAGTGCAGCCCAGGAATTAGGGTTTTAAAAGCCCTAAGTAGATTTCAAGGTGGAGCACGACTGACCACCTTAGCAGGCTAGACAAGCCCCTCCTCCCTTGTCTCCTTTAAACATCCAGCTCCACAGCCACGGTGGACAGCTCAGTGTTCCCTGCGCAGCCATGCTACTCCAGGATGCCTCTGCTCAGATTACTGCCGCTGCCAGGACTTCTCTACCCTTTCAGGGAAACTCACACCTACCCAAATTCCAGTGCGAAAAGTCATCTCTTCCATAGGTCTTTCTCAATTCAGTGAGGATAGGCCACTGCTTTAAGCACATGATTCGAAGGGGTACCCCACTGACCCAAGCAAAACTGCTCCTGTTGGAAGCATCCAGAACAAGAACTAAAGGCACCACAGTGAAAATCAGAGGAGTGTGGGTCACCGTGGATGCAGTGCTAACCTTGCTCAGGTCACCTCCTGCCCTGAGCTATATAGCCCTGGTTCTGTCTCCCTCCCATGTGAAGGTGAGGAGCCTTCTTAGATCTTGGAGGTAGATGACACCATTGGTATCAGAGAGCTAAGTGGAATGGCAAAAAGAGAGCCGCTTCCTTCCCAGGAAACACCTCGCCTGAGCCTTCCCAGTGCCCCAGGGCTGGAAAGTAAATTCTGATGATCAAACAGTTATTTTCACATTACAGTCAGCAGTGTCCAGTCTAAGTAGGGCAGAATGTTTTCAGGCGGATTCTTTCTCCCTTCTTTCCTCCCATTCGCACTCAAGCTGGGAAATGTCAGCAGGACAGAGGTAAATATATCCTTCAGCTCAGACATGATAAGAACTCCAAAAAAGGCAAGATACCCATCTTATCTCCAGCCTGAACACTAGAGGAAAAGGATCACATGTTGATTACATGTTGCAGAGACTCACCTGTGGCAGAGGAAGCAGAGGGCCCCAGACTCTGCTTCCTTAGAACTCTCTGCGGCTTTAGTGGGGGGCCCTGACCCTCCCCTGCCTCATGGACCAACGGGCCCTCAGGGGTCTTCTCTTCAGTAACATGGGCTTGTTCATCACCCTCTAACCGCTCCGCCTCTTCTAAAAGTAGGAGCTGAGGGAAAATGGCTCTGCCTCATGCGCATGGTCCTCTCTCAAATCCCATGTGAAGCAGACATCTGGCCCAGCTTGCTTGATTAGCAAATATTTTATGGAAAAATGATAGCCAAGCCGAAGCATTCCAAGGAGAGTTCTGAATGCCTAACAAGGCAGGTCCCCAAATGACAAATATGTTCAGCTTTTCCTGCCTTCAGCTCTGTCCTGGGATTCTGTCACTCTCAACCCATATTCTCCTTACCATGACGTGGGCCACAAACCGAGGCACCTAAACGTTTAAGCGAAGTGCTGTGGCTCCCTGGATCACTCTTGGATTTCTTTCTAGCCTCCTGAAACCACACAAGGAAGAAGTTAGGACTTTTGGAAGTAAAGAAAATTTTTCAAAAATAGTCTAAAAGAAGGAAGTTATCTACAACCATATAGGAACTTTGAGATCTATAGCCAAAGAGAGAACATCCCCGCCATGCTGCCCTACCTGGTTCTTAGCAGGTGCCGGCCTCTGCTGCTGCCGCTGCCGCTTCCTCTGACCTGGCGATCAGAGAACCAACTCGACCCTCTTCTCCCCAGGAGCTTGCCCCCTCCCCCAGGGCTGCTTGGTGCCCTGCTCCACAATGGGTAGGGTTGGTGGGGATGGTGGTTGCTGCTTGAAATTGCAGTTTCCAGAGTTCTACATGTCTGTAGGACTATGGCCACCAAAATCACTGAATTTGGACCAAGATCAAGTACGACAATTGGGGCTGAGGGGCAGGCCACCCAGAGATTTGGCAGCACCAGAAAACCTACTTTCTATCTTCAGGCTATAATCTAATTTCCTCAAATAGTCAGGATATCTCAATGCTGGTCTCTGGAGAAAACAGAAAGAAAGAAAAGCTCTACTATAGGTCTTGCCCTTGCCCCAAATATATTTACCCATCTAGTCAGCATGCACTTTTGAGAACCTGATGTGTGCAGCACTGTGCCAGGAGCTTGGAGAAAGGAATGGTGTAGGAAATGAAGTGCAGAGGAACTAGAGAACATTGCTCCCCTCAGGCCCCTCCCCATACATTTGCTCACACCTACAGAGAGCCCAGCCCTTCTGTGGGGCTTGGGTATAGAGTGGAAGGACAAAAGAGAAATTGAAAGTCAACTGCAGGTGCCTTGAAGATAGATGAGTTTAGATTTGCATGCAGACACCTTGTTCTGAGGCACCCTAACTCTTACTTGCAGGGTAAGGCGGTGTACAGATAAAAACATCTTAGAAGAAATGGCACTGTCAGGTCGGCTCTTTTCCAGAGGAGACTTCTTTTTCATCATGGCCAGTTGTGTCTTCAGCTCCAGGCAAGGCATGGTTTTCTCTTCATCAGACAACAAACTGAAGGGGATACAGACAGCCAGACAATCAGCAACAGGTCTTCCTGGAGAGTGTGGCTGGGAGGAAACAGGCAAAGGGCTCCAAATTCGTGAAGAACTGTCCACTCCGGGTCTCAAGGGCTTATACCAACAGGTACTTATTCACCAACAGCTTTCAGATGCAACTGAAATCATTACAGCTACAGGGTTAAGTGTTTACTATCTGTAAGGCTCAGTGCTTTGTATCAGTGAATCCTTACAACACCCCCAGGACAGGTATTATTGTCCCCATTTTGCAAATAAGGAAGAGCAAGCTTAAAGAGACTAAATTACCAAAATTCACGAATTGAGTAAGTTTCAATACAAAGTACGAAGGTTGTGTCAATCCAACACAAATCCATTCTGTTTCCCACAACCCATAACTCAGCTATAAGGAGGAGCATGATTGGGTGTACCTCCTAGTGGAGGTTTAAATGAGAGAATATATGTAATGTGCTTATTACACAGCACAGAGCGTGGCAGATGGAAAGTACTTGGAAAGTGGTGGTGATTGTCGTTACCACTGCATATTGGTAAGTCTAAGGACTCAAAAAACAAGTAGGGCGACGGCTTCCTCCCCTCTTTACTCAGGAAGAGCACACTGCTTTGACGCTCCTCAGCTTCCGAAAAAAGCAGGTGCTCTGGCTCTCCCGCAGGCTTACATGATACTTACTCGTTTAGTAGATCCTGGGGTAATGTGTCAGATTGGTTCCAGAAAGGTAGCAACTCTGAACTAGGTTGCTCGAACAAGTGTGCTGGGGACAGGGGAGGCACTATTATCCCTGGGGCTTCCAACCGTGCTTCTATGCCCTGCTTTCCAGAGAGAGGCAGGGATGACGTGTCTTTCTGGAAGAGAAACAGTGGAAGAGCTCCCTGAAGCCCTCTCTTCACCGCCACCTCCCATTCACGCTCCAGCCTCCCAACACAGCCCTGGCACATGCCACTCCACGCCGCCAGGCTTCATGCAGCAGCAGCCCCTGCCCAATCTGCACTATGCGTGCCACCACATTCTTCCCTCTCTGGCTCCCCAACCCCGCTGTTGAATTCAGGCCATACCAGGATCAGTTGTTTTATTTGGTACCCCACCCCCACCAAAAAGGCTATTCATTTATTCGCTGAACAAACTGAACAAATACTTATTGGAAAATTATGTGTCGCATACAGGGCTGGGCCTGGGATTCGGTCATGAACAAAATGGATCAAGACACTATTCTCACAGACATAGCTCTGTGACTCTTCAAGGCTACATTCACCCAATAACTGGTAGAATTATAAGTAAAGGCCCAGGTCCATTATAACTCCTAGTCTGTTGAAATTCTATTTCTATCACACTGGGAATTAGTTTTTAATTGATTAAAAATTCCCCCTGAATACCAACAGTTCCTTCCCACATGTCTTCGAGGTGTTCTTCACCTTCCTACAGGAGGACATAGGGAAAAAGTCTCTGAATACAAATGGCTTGGTAATTATTTCTTGAGAGGGGTTTTCTTTGGCAAATTTTATTCATTTAAAGAAAGAGCAAAAAGAATTTATAGTTAGCTTTCAAAAAAAAAAAAAAAGAAAGAAAGAAAGAAAGAAAGAACAGAGGAAGGGGGAAGATATCTGAAAGGAAAATAAAAGTAAACTCTACAGAGTAATAAAGCCTTGGCCACAACATCAAACTTACCACTTTAGGTGTCTTTCTTTTCTTCTTCCCATCCTGGCTGGGAACAATATGCTTCTCAGCTGGCCTTGAAGTAAGAATAACCACAACTTACTTCCAGACATCTTAAGTAAAAGTACCAAGAATATTTGTGAATGATGACTGTGAAGATTTCTAGCCTCTATTCGGTACTCAAAGCTGGTTGGGAGTCTAGCTATACCTGCTGCCCAGAAGCTGCTGGAAAAAAAAAGACCCCACCCTCAGATCTAAATTAGGTTCCCTACCATTCTCTCATACAATCCAGATATTTACTTTAATAGCATTAATCCAAATTAGCAATTCTATACTTAGGTGTGGTTATATTTGTAGCACCTGAATTCCCACCATGATACACGACTGCAGTAGGACAGGGACCAAGTCTATTTGGTTCTCCACTGAATTCTCACTGCTTAGCATGAGGAAGTGCTGAAATATTTTTGCTGTGTTATCTTCTCCTTTTTACCTGGAACATGACTATGATGGCTTGAGCCCCCACAGTCACTTAGACCTTAAAATCCCCCATGAAACACCTTAGAAGATGAAAGCCATGGCTAAGGATGATGACCCAGAGAGCTAGAAGGAACTCTGGTTTTTGATTACCTCAAATTTGTTTACACCAAATACACACACACACACACACACACACACACACACACCACATACACACACAACAAATGCATATAAAAAAGAAGCATCAATAGGGTCATTTCTTTAAAAAGATGAAATAAAAAGAAATTATTAAGTCTCACCATCTCTAAGCAGTCACTTAACAAGAATCTGAAAGCCTCAGCAATCACAAAAGAAAAACCACTTATGCTCTGACCAGTGTGGTTTAGTTGGAGGGACATTGTCCCACAGAGCAAAAGGTAACCCGGTCAATCCCAGTGAGGGCACATGGCTGGGTTGTGGGTTTGGTCCTCAGTTCAGGGAACACGTGAAAGGCAACAGATCAATGTTTCTCTCTCATATCAGTTTTTTTTTCCTTCTCTTTTTCCCTCCCTTCACTTCTCTCTAAAAATATATAAATAAAATCTTTAAAAAAAAACAAAAAAAAACCACTTTATTCCAAAACTGTCAATATTAGCAAGACCTCAGGCCTTTTCTAAATGATCTTTTTAACATTTTGCTTTGTATACAAGTTCTACATGCTATTTATTTTGTGTTACTGTACTACAGGGCCTTGGGACTGAGACCAAAGATTCATGCGCTTCACTAAAATATTTTTCACTAGTTGCTGGTGGCTTATAATAAGAAAAACTAATGAAAAGCATTTGATTTTAAACGCCCTTTTTTATTTTTAAGATTTCTATTATTTGTCATAGAGAGGGGAGGGGAGAGAGGCAGAGAGGGAGAGAAACACCAAAGTATGGTTGCCTTTCACTTGCCTCCAGCTATGGACCTGGCTGGAGGCCTGGCTTGCAACCTGGTTATGTGCCCTGGCTGGGAATCAAATCCGCAACCTCTGGGTTTGCAGGCCAGCGCCTTATCCATTGTGCCACCAGCCAGGGCCTAAATCTCCTTTTTAAAAAATACTCTAAAATTCTATGCCTTGAGTAAAGAGGGATATTATCTAAGCACCTGTTTCTTGGGCATTTATCTTTACGACCTCTCATCTACAAATCTGAAGGTATTCTGCTAATATTTTGTTTCCAGGTCTTACAATTAAGATGGGTAGATGAATCCCTCACAATTCTTTACTATCTTTTTATACACATAAAACGACAAAGTCCAGAGAAGTTGTTACTCTAAAAATTGAATTTTGCCTCCTAAAAAATGCCTTTCAACTTTTAAAATATCACTAAAACTCTAAAAAAAAAAAAAAGAAGAAGATATGCTCTACCTGATGAGTGAGTGAACGTGTGACAACCTGGCTGGCTGTAGCATCTTTCTTGCCACCCCCCAGGCCCAATCACTGCAGCTGGCCAACAGGCATCTTGTTCAAATTTTTTCTTTTGTCATATTAAATTTTTCAGGGATACAAGAAAG
Organism: Noctilio leporinus; assembly: GCA_004026585.1. Lineage (NCBI taxonomy): Eukaryota > Metazoa > Chordata > Mammalia > Chiroptera > Noctilionidae > Noctilio > Noctilio leporinus. Next base: position 15,992 of record PVIW01003877.1, on the reverse strand, counting down.
GACCACTAACCTAATAAATATGCATGCACCTACCACTCAGATCAAGAAAGGAAAAATCACAGGTATATTTGAATACCCTCTGTATTCTTCCCATTTGCATTCATTGCCCTCCCTCCCTAGTATTTAGAGTTCAATTTTTCATTTCATCTTTGTCAACTATCCTACTGACTTTGTCCTTTTGTACTTGCTTTATTTTCCCATTGAACATTATGAAAGAAAGACTAATAGTCAGAAAGCATTTCTTTCTTAATCAAACCTCACATATACACTGGGCCCTATCTTGTATGTTATTTTATGTAGGAAGTCCCAAGATGTGAATCTCAAAGTACACTAAAATGGAATTCTAGTGTAGCAAGAGGCAGATGCAAAAGGCTATGACCTCTGGTTGGCCTTCCTGCTACTTGCAGTGAGGTGGCGAAAAAGGAGGCCTGCAGAGGGCAAGAGGACTTTGTAGAACATAACAGCTGAAGACCCTTAAGTTCTAGACATGACACTCACCTGACATGGTCCTCTGGTTCTTTTGGGATCCAGATTACTACCATATTTCCAACATCTTGAGAGGAAGGAAGTTGTGTCTGATTCAAATTTAGCACTGGAAGCTAAGAGAAAAATATAAAGCCAATGTATTGTTTGAGGGTATCAGCCCCTGATGGTACTCAGTACCAGACCAAGGACTAAATTATTGTGCTAACCAAAAGGGTACGGTGGCTCAGAAGATAACCAAAAGACATTCTCCTATCCTCCAAACATCTTCATAATATGCCTCTAGGAAAGCAGGTATCAGTGCAGGTATTGTAAAAAAGGATTTGTAAGTGAATAATCTACTTGCCTCCTGTGACAGTAGGGTGGCATTTAGCAACTCCCAACCCCACCCTACACAAGAGTACCTTGGAGCTCACCTAAGGAAACACTACTCATTCTGGCCACTCCACTCCAAAAACTTAGATCCTTTGGAGACATTACAATACAATTTGGAAGCAGGGAGGGAATTGATAGAGACAAAAGCAAGTTTTCTATTTTTACAGCCTATTTACAATTATAGGCATCGATATAAAAGTTAAAGTCTTAAACCTTCACATTTAGCTATTTAAGATGCTAGAACCCTAGTTGCCCAAGGAAAGTTTATAAATCATCTAGTCTGTATCCCAAGTAGGGAAAGGGGAGTGGTTAAAAATAAGGTTGTCCCTCCGAAAAGGAACTGACAGGCTTAGGGGAACAAGGGAGACTTCTTTGGGCTAAAAACCCTTTCCTGCCTTTTGAATTTAGAACCGAATATGTATTATGTACTCAAATAACTGATTTAAAACTAATTTTAAATTAATCCTCTTGCTCTGAAGTAGTCAAAGAGCTAAGTGCTTTGTTCATTCATTCATTCAAACCTATCTACCCTCTTAGTTTCTTACGCTCTCCACTACGTGATATTAAAAAGTGAAGTATCTCATGAAAACATTAAAAGCATCAATAGGCCTGCAAAAAAATTGCACAGCTCTCTTATTGTAGACAAGTATCAATGGATGGGTTTTTCTTCTAAACTCTCATTTAATTCTGCAAATCACTTCTTATCTAGGCCTCAGTTTCCTCAACTGTAAAATATATGAGATAGACTATAGAGATGTTCTTCAAACTGTAATTGCAACTTACTTACAAGTCATCAGATTGTATTGAGTGAATTGCAGAGAATAAAACAGAACAGAATAGAGAATATCAGAGTACATCACCCTTAGTTAGGGTAAGGATTGTTTAAAGGCATTTTTATTATACAATGTATTTCTAACTGCAGGTTATAACTAAAAATGTTTGAAAATCATCAGAGTAAATGACCTTAAGGCCCAGTTTAGGTCTACCATTCCAGCACTCTAATTCCCCTGTATTATGAAATGACAGTGTTTATTTAGCAGCTGAACATATTCTAAGTAGAATAGAGACAAAATTCTCACATATGCCAAACTGCCCTAAATCAAACCTACTTGTGACTGGGACTTCTGGAAACAGTATAGCATGTAAAGCCATTAGCACAGAGCCTAGGGTATATTAAGGGCCCAATGTTAGATAGTTATCATCATCATCATCATTCAGATTGCAGTCAGCCCAAGGAACAACGCTAAGTAAAAGCAAGTATTTTATTCTCATTGGTAAAGAGAAGAGGCAGAGGAAGTACTTTTTTCAATCTGTGACTTACTTTGGAAGATCTGGTAGTACAGCTGATGGAATCTTTGTCAGGTAAATCCTTCCGAGGCCTAAAAAATGAGTTTCTGAACATGAGATAGAGACATAAGACTTCTTGGGATGATAAAATTAGTGCTATGCGGGGAAAAGCCTTCTAGTTACAGAAAGCCCTGGATTAAATACTTACTGAATGAAGGTAGGACCTTGCCATCTCCTTAAGTTTTGTTTTTCCTGTAAAAGCTCCCAAACATTGCACATTGTAAACACTGTACAACTATTTGTTGGATCAAACTTTATGCATAGCCTGTGCCTCTCTCTACAGTTACAGATAGTTACATTATCATCAATAAAAGTTTATCAAGTACCTTTGATGCAGATGTCCAAAAACATGTTAAGTAAACAAAGTGTGGCATATACACACAAAGGAATATTTTTAAAAGGAACAAAATTCTGACACATGCTACAACACACATGAACCTTGAAAATATTATGCTAGTTGAAATAAACCAGACACAAAAGGACAACTATTGTATGATTCTACTTATATGAGGTAAATTCATAGAAAATATAATAGATCAGGAGCTGGAGGGAGGAGGGAATGAGGAGCTATTGTTTAATGAGTACAGAGTTTTTGCTTGAGATGATGAAAAGTTCTAGCACCTGGCTGGTGGCTCAGTGGATAAGGCGCTGGCCTGCAAACCCTGAGATCGCTGGATCGATACCCTAGTCAGGGCACATAACCAGGTTGCAAGCCAGGTCTCCAGCCAGGTCCATAGCTGGAGGCAGGTGAAAGGCAACCATACATTGATGCCCCTCTCCCTTTCTTCCTCCCTCCCTGCCTTTCTCTCTGAAAATAATGAATAAAATCTTAAAAAAAAAAAAAAAAAAAAAAGTTCTACCAATGGATAGTGGGGATGGTTGCATAATACTGCGAGTGTACTTAATGCTACTGAATTGTACACTTGAAAATCATTAAAGTGGCAAATTTCATGTTCTGTATATTTTCTACAATAAAGAAAAAGAACACTGTCATCTTACATTCTCAAATCACTTGCTATTTTCTTTAAAACAGGTTAAGTGCATAAATGAATAACTATTGGGAAAAGATGTAAGATAAAAACCCAACTCCTTAGCCTGGCTTATAAAGCTCTACATGATGCAGGCTCCTGTGTTTTACTCCAACTCCCCAGTCTTACCTATAACCACTCTCCCATTCCTGGTCTATGTTCCAAACACACTGAACTTTCTTCCTAATACCTAAACAATCTCTTCTTGCCTTCTGGATTTTGTATGTGCTGTTTCTGTAGTCTATAACTCTCTTTCTGTCCTCCTCTCACCTACAATCCCTCACTACACTACTCTAATTTCAGGTCTAAGCTAGATGCCACCTCATGTGCGTCCACACACCTAGAGGGCACTCTTCTTACCACGCTCATCACGGTGTATTAATGCTTGGCCTCCCCCACTACGCTGGAAGCCCCTTGAGGGGAAAGACTCTATCTTATTCACCACTGTATCCCCAGTGCCCAGGAAAGTAGCCCCCACTGTGATACACCTGTGAATTCAATGAGTGACCAAACAAATGATGCCACGGTCTTTGCCTTCATAGGTCCTGCCTGGAACAAGCTGCTGTTTTCCAGCGTTTGCGTCCTAGAGAACCTAAAAGTAGTCCTATTCTTTCCCATCCTAACTTTAGCCGAACAAAATTTATCAGGGCTGCTTAAATGGAGCAGGAGACAAGAAACCACTAATGAGGGCCACTATTAATTCTGTGATTCCAGGCAACAGGGTCTTCAAATTTAAAAAATCTAAGATTTCCACGCATACTTTTCCCTTAGCTTCATATATCAGCACCTAAACTCCATAGGATATTAAAAAGGAAAAGCCATTGCTTCTTCCTTCAGGAGCTCATAGTTTCATACCTAAAAATAAAAGCACCTATAGTTTCCAATGACCCACAGAAGTTAATGAGATATTCCCTAATATGGACTGAATCATGTACCCCAAAATTCATTTGTTGATGTCCTAATCTCCAATCCCTTAGATTTTGACTGTATTTGGAGAAAGGATCTTTAAAGAGATAATTAAATATTCCACCTAATAGGACTGGTGTGTTTCTAAAAAGAGAAGATTCGGACACAGACACACACAGAAGGAAGATCATGTTAAGGCATAGGGAGAAGATAGCCACCTACAAGCCAATGAGGAAGGGCTCAGAAGAAAGCAATCCTGCCAACACCTTATTCTTGAACTGCTAGCCTCCAGAATTTTTAAGATAAATTTCTGTTGTTTAAGCCCCTCAGTCTGTGGTTCTCTGTATTTATGGCACCCTAGCAAACTAATACACCACTCCTTTAACCAAATAAGAATGCTTGCTTCCTTTTCATTTCCCTCTGTCTATTAACCACTTCTTTAGCTGAATTGGTATCTTAATTTTAGCCTAGCTTTCTCAAAGTCTTCCACAAGGGTAAAGAGGGTCAGCCCAGAATTTTGAAGTAGCAGGCTCTTTAAGGAAGATTGCATGATAATTTACCTGCCTTGAAACTTGGAGTCCAGCTTTGAACCCTGAGACAATAAAGAGCGAGGCTTAGTGAAGGTAAATCCTGGTAAATGATGATGAGGGCGTCTTTTAGCCTGCAGGCAGGAGCCTGAGATATTCACAATGGTGACCGCTGGGAGTTTGTCTGAGAAAGCAGAACAGGAAAAAAGTATATAACACATCAAAAGGGAGACAAACAGAAATAGTTCAAAGATCTTGTAAGGAAAGAGACAGGTTGGCTAATTTACCGTCAACATCCAGAGGAGTTTTGCAGGGTGAGCCCAAGATTCTCGGGTGGCCCCTCTCAATCCGGCGGATGGTTGCCCAGCATTGTGGGTGCTGACAAACAGCCAAGTTGCAGGTGGTTTCATCCCACTGGCTCTCATCTGGCAAGTCCATGGTTATAAATGGTGTAGGGCAAAAGGCAACCTTGCAGCTTTCTAGCCCTTTGGAGAAGCAACCACATAATTAAGTGTTAAACACCAGCCAGATCTTAATTTGGACTCAAAACATAAAATATTCTTGTTGAACCCTTATAGGTAAATGGTAGTCATAGGGTAATTAAGAATTGGGTAACAAGCAAGGATGAGAATATCAGAGTGTTGATTCCCCAGCCAGGGCTCATAACCAGGTTGCAAACCAGATCTCCAGCCAGGTCCATAGCTGGAGGCAGGTGAAAGGCAACCATACATTGATGTCTCTCTCCCTCTCTGCCCTGCTCCTTTCCCCTCTCTCTGGAAATAATAAAAATATTTTTTAAAAATCGAAATGTGAAGTAAAGTGGCAAGAGTTTGGGAACAGACTGACTTCAGAAGGTCTCCTAATTTGCCATTAAGATTTGTTAATCGAGCTTCAATTTCCTTACTAGCAAAGTGAGGATAAGCCTTTTTCACAAACATTAATTAATGGGATATGGAAAGGTTGGGCTCACCATACAGAATAAAATCAGCAGCCTTTCCTCTGCCCCTTTATTAATCATTAGGGAGAAGATACCACAATCTCCAAAAAGTCTTCATCAAAAAGCAACTAATGTAGTTACGAAAGCACTTCAGATGGCTCAAAACTTTGGAAGACATGTTTCATTCTTCAATATGCTCCAATTCTCATACAGGGGCTCAAATATGCACTGGAAATTCACCGGTTTGCTCAACCAGCAAATCCAATGGGCTTGCAGTTGCATCCGAGGCCACCGGCTTTTCATTGACTGTCTTTCCGGTCTTAGTCAAGTGACTTAACCTTCCTTAGCCTGGTCCTCATAGAAAACAAGGGGAGGGACATCCCCAAATAGGACTGTAGAAGCATTAAGTGAAAAAATATACTTTATGGGTGGTAATATAATAGGTGCTCAATAAATAGCATCTCTCTCTCTCTCTCTTGAAATGTTTTACGCAGTAGCTACCATCTGATCCATAACTATGTAAGGCCAGTGTCCATTTCTACTTTCTTTCATTTGAAGGTTATTGACTACCAACTATGTGAGGGAACCTATTCGAAGCATGGAGAACAAGTTCCTGTTCTAAAGGACTTACAGTTTAGATCAAAGATAGCAAAATATTGGCCTAGGATTGCCTCCGTCCTGTGACTTGTTTTGTTTAATCTGTACTTGAAGCCATTTTTTAAATGGAAATAGTCCCTGTTGTCCACATTTCTGGCTCCCTTTAGAGATCAAAATATCTGACAATTCCCACCCGACAGCAATGGACGCCTCCTGACACCTTTAAACCAGGTTTGTTCTGTCCAAGTGGGTAGTTTCCCCACCAGATTCTACAGTTTTTCATTGAAGACGTTTCAGTTGCCATTTTGCCGCAAATGGCTTTTTCGCTTTTCTCTTAATAAGGAAATATTCCCTTACACTCGTTTTCAAAAGCAGGAGAACGAAAAGGTGACTTGAGCTGTCTCAAGTGGAGGAGTGGGGGAGCAGTCCTCAATGGGCGTGGGAACATTGTCTATGTATATATGAAAATGATAGAGGCTTAAAAAGCCATTAGAAAGCTATGATGATGCCGTTAACTGGGAAAAATGTTGGATGGACGATTTTATAAACCAAAAAAAAAAAGGAAGAGGGTTTGTTTTCGATGCTGTACTAGCGTCACAGCCGGCGTGTCGCCCTCGCATTCCCGGACCTTCCCGTCGTCTCTGGCCAGGGCCACCCGCACGCTGCCAGCCCTGGCGCTCTGCTGGCCCAGTCCTTCGCGTTCGGAAAGTCTAGGTAACAGTTATCCTTCCTACTGTCATGACCGAGTTGGGAGGCGTGTGATTATTAAGGATGGACATCATCCGCTCCGGTGAACGTTAAAATAAGATGCTCCGTTTCGTTCTGGAAAAGGGAAGTGGGAGAATCCGGCCACGGAGGGGCCGCGGTTCCGTGGAATCAAAGCGGATACCACAGCGCTGGGAACCAAAGCCCAGGGTTTAAACTCCGCTCCTCACCGGACGGGGAAGACGCCAATGGGCTCCTCCCGCCAGGCCCCGCCCCACCGCCTAAGCCGGGTCTTCGACCCCACCCCCAACCATCACCACCAGCCACTGGCCCCGCTGCGCCGTCGCCGAGCAACAGCGCGCAGCACTATGGGAAAGGAACGGAAGCCCCTTCGAGCCCAACTTGTTTTGCTGAGATATCTCCAGACGTGGTGGTAGCAGACAAATAGGCTGAATGTCCGGACGCCCCGGCGGAGGGGGCGGGGCCGGAGGAGGAGGGCCGCTATAGCGCGCGGGGCACTATGGGACGCCGCGGGCAACGTGGGGCGGGACGGAAGCCTCCTTGGGTCAGAACGTGGCGACGCGGGAAGTCCAGACTCAGTGGCTGAAGAGGCCCGAGGCGGAGGTCGGGCTTTGGTGGAGGCAATGGCGGAGAGGCCGGAGGACCTAAACCTGCCCAATGCCGTCATCACCAGGATCATCAAGGAGGCGGTGAGCGGCTGGACCGACCGAGGGGCCAGGGCGGACCAGCGGGCAGTGCGGGAAGCAGGTCCTGGGCCGGCAGCTTTGCTCACCCCCACTCTTCTCGCAGCTCCCGGACGGCGTCAACATCTCCAAGGAGGCCCGGAGCGCCATCTCCCGAGCCGCCAGCGTCTTCGTGCTGTACGCCACATCCTGGTGAGGCGGGCACAGCTCGCCAGAGCTTGACCGGGACTGGGGCGTCAGGGGGGCCCCGAGAAACCCGGTGGGTCGGCGTGGCGGTCGCAGCCCGCAGGGCCCAGGAAGCGGCGGGCGGTGCGCAGCCCTCGCCCAGGTTTTGCAAGTTCGGAAGCAAACGGCGCGAAAGAGCTCGGCTTGCACCCCGCGGTGCAGGGGAGGGGGTGGCGCTGCCGGGTCCCCGGCACCCGGGCCTCCGAGACGCGGGCTTGCCCGGGGCCCCGCTGCGAGCCCCGTTTCCTCCCGCCCGGAGGCGGCAGGACCGGGGCTGACAGCCCTCCGCCCTCCTCCTCTCGCATCAGCGCCAACAATTTCGCCATGAAGGGGAAACGCAAGACGCTGAACGCCAGCGACGTGCTCTCGGCCATGGAGGAGATGGAGTTCCAGCGCTTCGTCACCCCGTTGAAAGAAGCTCTGGAAGGTAACGCGCCTTGTCTTGTCGGGTCCGGGGAGGTGCGCGCCCGGGGGCGCGGCCCGCGGGGTCCTGAGGCTCCGGGAGGGTGGTGTCCCCGCCGGCGCCCCAACCCCGCCGTCCCCCGCAGCCTACAGGAGGGAGCAGCGAGGCAAGAAGGAGGCGTCGGAGCAGAAGAAGAAGGACAAAGACAGGAAGGCAGACTCGGAGGAGCAAGACAAGAGCAGGGAGGAGGACAACGACGACGACGAGGAAAGGCTGGAGGAGGAGGAGCAGATCGAGGAGGAGGACGTGGACAACTGAGGGGCCGCGGGACGCGGCGATCGCTTCCCTCTGGCTTCCCACCTGCTTCCCTCCCGCTTCCCACCCGCTTCCCACTCGCCGATGGTTGAGGCCGAAGAGCCTGAGCAGGTCGCAGGGAACCTGCCAGAAGCCAGAAGCCATGCTTCCCACCTTCGCAGCCTCTGAGGCCTGGCAAGTGGGGTTCTGAGCTGGTCCTTTAATCAGTGTGACCTTGTTTGCTTACATATATACATATCTATATCTATAGGCATTGATATAGGTACAGATACACACGCGATGGGGCGGTTGGTGGTCCCTAGTTCCCCCTGACCGGACCAGAAAGCTTCGGTTCCCCGTCCCCCGCTGTGCCGCAGGCTCGGGAGAACTGGGCGGGCATCCTCCAGGGTCTTTCTGTACAGGGTTTGGCGATGCCGGCTTATTGCAAGTGGTCGAAATGGCATCGTTTTTGAAAAACTGCTCAAAGGCCGTGGGGGAACATGAAATCTGTGGCCCCTTCACCTGAAGGCAATTTAGTTCTGGTTTCCACCGACTCGCTTGTTTGGGGCCCCTTCGGCATGGCCCGAGCGTCTGATCGGCCAGGGGCTGCAGCGGGCACGTGCGCTATCAGGTCCTTGTGGTGGGGCGGGATGCGGGGGGGATGCGGGCTGCGGGCCGCAGCAGGGCACGTGCGCAATCCCGTCCTTGTGGTGGGGCGGGATGCCGGGGGCTGGGGGCTGCAGCGGGGCACGTGCGCTTTCTGGTCCTCGTGGCGGGGCGGGATGGGGGGTACTAGGGGCTGACAGCGTCACGTACGCTGTCACATCCTTGCGGTGGCACGTGCGCTGTCACATCCTTGCGGTGGAGCAGGATCCTGCGAGCGAGCCAGCGCGGCCGTCCTACAGAAATTGGTTTTGTCTGAGATGCACCCCACCGCCTGCCACTGCACAGCTGTAGAGTTTACTGTCAGCTCCTGGAAGGTGTCAAGTATCAGGCTTTCTCTTACAGCCCATTTCCCAGGCTTGGGACTGTGGCATTTTGTTCTTCCAGTTCGTGACAAGTTCCAGACTATTTCTTCTAGACGCAACTTTCCCCTGTGCTGCCCACCTCCCGCCTCTCCCCTGCCCCGCACTCCCACTCTCCCTCCTTTTCTCACTCTGCCAGTCCAGTCTCACGTCTCCTGGAAACGGTCGTGTGAACGTCAGTGAACCTTAAGGGAAATTGATGGTGCTCAGGAATCTAATCTCACACACGTGCACACCATCCCCTGGAACTGCTTCTGCAGTACCTCTGTTGACCTTCCTTAGGTTTTTATTTTCCCTCTTTACATTTAGTGCCACAAGCACTGTTTTGTTTGTCTCTGAGGTGGCTGATAGGTGGTGCAAAGTGTAGTTTGACACTGTTGGTTTTTAAATACAGTGAACAATGTGTTGAATGAGTGAAGAATGTTGAGAAAATTATACTTCACTTCTTTGTACAAATAAAGAACAATTGTTGTTAAAAGTGATGACTCCCGTTTCATTCTGCTTGTTTGTAATATGTTTTGGGGAACATTACCCATCATGCACCATGTGGTTTTGGGGCTATGGACCAAGCCTGGCCTTTGTAAATATGGGACCCTGCAACGCCTCGCATGACCAGCAGATGCTGCTGGTTCACAGGAAAGGGGACTGCTCTTTGCCACCACAAGAGCTTTCTGATGCTTTCCAGGATACTCTGGACATTCTAGATACTTAACTCCAAACATTGCGTTCCTGCTGTGTGTCTGGCGTTGTATTCCCTAATCTGCAAAGCTTTCTCACATCATGAATTGATAAATAGCATTTCACAATGATACAACGCCAACCGTCATTAGATCAATGGGGCTTTTTTACCTTCTCTACAGCACGAATAAGGTTTCTGGGATGGCTTGGTTGGGCATTGTCCTGCAAAGCAGAGAGGTCGCCAGTTCAACTCCTAGTCAGGGCACATGCCTGAGCTGGGACGCATGTGAGAGGCAACAAACCAATGGTTCTCTCCCTCTCTCCCTCCCTTACCCTCTCTCTAAAAAATAGATAATGTCTTTTTTTAAAAAGAAATATTGTTTCTGAGTTCCTATGAGCACCACTTGGCTAAGCCATCAGGTCCCATCTGGACTCCTGTGGCTTCCTTTGAGCTCAGTTTCCTGCTTCATCTCAGCCTGCCTAGCTTTCCCTTTGTACTACCTGCCAAGTGGATCTTCCTGGGGATTGCTGTTCCAGTCGCTTGCTGTTTCCTATTGAATCAGATCCATACATAAACATGTTATTCAAAGCCTGCTTACAGAGGGTTCAACGTACCATCTAATCTGCTCCTACTGCAACATAGGCCTCTAGTCAAGAATGAATCCCCAAAAGAACTCCCACATGGCTTTAGTGTTTAACCCAATGTAAGAAAAGTCATGTTTCCTGAGAGTGGGGACTAGGACTTAAAACTACACAACTTAAGAACTGGGAAGAATATTTGAGGTCATCAGTTTTTCTCCCCTCTATTATTCCTGTAGTAGTATCTGGATTTTGAAGGCTCCTTACTAGGCTAAGGTAATGTTTCATCTTTTTAACCACAATCCTTCATACCTAGAGATTCTTTTTTTTTTTTTTTTTTTTTTTTTAAGATTTTATTTTAAATTATTTTTAGAAAGAAGGGAAGGGAAAGAGGCAGAGAGGGAAAGAGACATCAATGTATGGTTGCGTTTCACCTGCCTCCAGGCACAGACCGGACTGGAGACCTGGTTTGCAACCAGGATTATATGCCCTGGCTGGGGAATCGAACCTGCGACCTTTGGGTTCGCAGGCCGGCGCCTTAGAGATTCTTTTTTTATTTTAACATTTTATTTCATTTTAGAGAGGGGAAGGGAGGGAAGAAAAGGAGAGAAACATCAATATGGTTCCCTCTCACACACCCTCAACTGGGGATCTGGTCTGCCACCCAAGACATGTGTCCTGACTGGAAATCGTACCAGCAGCCCTTTGGTTTGCAGGCTAGTACTCAGTCCACCGAGCTACACCAGCCAGGGCCATACCTGGGAATTCTGATCTGGATTTGGAAGGTGAGATGACTACCATTCTTTCTCATGCAAAATTACTTTTGCAACCTAATCTATTTTTACTGATGGGAAATTGAGGCTCATCGAAGAGAAGTGGCTTCCTCAAGATCTTACCACTAATTTATGAAAGTGGGATCTTGTTAAAGTGGACCACAGCCACCTGTTTTTTTTAACTTTTTATTTTGGGACAATTTTCTATTCACAAAAAAGTTGCAGAGTACAGAGAGTTCTCATATAACCATCAACCTCCCCTCATGTTAACATCTTACATAACCATGGTATATTTGTCAAAGCTAATTTTAAAAACCTATCAAATTGGCCAAACTATTTGTATTTTCTCAGTTTTTCCACTAACTTCCTTTTTCTATTTAGGATCCAAAGCAGAATAGCACATCGCATTTAGTGAACCAATTTTCTTTTTTAATTGAGATTAAATTCACAGAACATAAAATTAACCACTTTAAAACGAGTAATTCAATGGCATTTAACAATGCAATGTTGTGTAACCACTTCTACTTAGTTCCAAAACATTTTTATCACCCCAAAATTAAATCCCATACTGATCAAGCCATTGCTACTCCCCATGTTTCTCACCCCCAGTCCCTGGCAACCACTATTCTCTGTTTTTTTTATGCTCTTCACAGCATTTAGTACAGTGCCATGTACTTACCTGGGAGGCACAATAATTTAGTGGGTTTGGGGATGGGGGTTGTGGGGGCTTTTTTTCATTATAAATACTAAAAGATGTAAATAAGTGTAGGAGTTGATGAATTTTCACAAACTAAACATATCGATGTAGTTCACAGATCAATAAACAACATGACCAGCACCCTAAAAAGCCTCTTTGGTCTCTGTCACTCCCTATCTCCCCAGTAGTAAGCACTATCCTGACTTCCAACAGTACAGATTCATTTTGCCAGAGTTGTATTTCATGTAAACCAAGTCATATAATAGGCACGCTTGTGTCCTGACTACTTGCGTTCTGTGTTATGTTTAAGGTTTATTCATAATACCGTTTTTATGGATCAAAATAAAAGATTAAGGTAAAATTAGTAGGGGGTGGGGGTGGGGTTGGGAACAGGTCTTCCAGTTAAGAGAGAGACATGGGAAAAATAGATTACATCAAACAGCAACATTTAAAAATTCTCCACCCTGTTTGGGGTCTTAAAGGTAGATGGTCCTAATTATTTTTAGTTATCAATAAACTATTATCAAAGAAATGTTGGGCAGGGATCTAAATTGAGGGAGGGGATGAAGAGTAATTATCTCTCTAAGTTAAAGTAGCATGTTTAGCAAGCATTGCAGAGTATGTGTTTTTCCAACTGTAAAATGAGGATGGTAACAGTTGTCATCAAAATTAGATAAGTGAATGTAAAATGCATGGTAATGTCCCTCTTTAATACACAAAAACATTACTTCTGTCAACTAGGTTGGAATCAGGAGGCTTTGCTAAAATTAGAAATAGCAAAGTTTCACTCAAGTGTCTCGGTTTGCAAACCTGAAACACAACTAGGCAATACCCAGAGTATTCTGAAGGTGAAAGGAAAGTGGAAGAGTTTTTAAAGTAAAAAGTACATTTTTTTAAAGTACATTTTTGACAAGAGTCAGTCCTGAATTCTTAGCAATGGTCTGGTTCATTAACTGAGTAGTGCATATGGTTACCTATGGAGTTCATGTATGTCCAGGCATGGATGCACAGCTGAAAAGTTTATGTTTCCAGGCTGGTTAAAGCATAAGTAGAATTGTTTTCCTTATGCCTCAGCCTACTTGAATTTAATAATTTAGCAGCTTGACCATAGCTTGACTTCATTTTATTTCTTCAACCTTTTCCTCATTCCTTTCTACCACCTTTCTTATTTGAACATAGATTGGAACTCTAGTAACATTAGTAGTTGAGAATTAAGCAGTGTCATATTTCTTTAGTATTAACCACTCAACCTCTTTAACTTGGAATGTAAAGAGGTATAAAACAGGTTTGGGTGACAGATTTTTGAGAAGCAAAAGCTGAGAACAAGTGTAATACAATCAACTGACATCCTCCATAATTCCAAGTTAACCTTTCGATTATCCCTGATTCACCTGTATAAAAGCATTCCTTTGTTAGGGTATTGATCCTGATCCCACTTCAGTCACCCAATCCTAGCAATTCACCCCACCCCCACCCACCCCACACAGACCTTCGGTCAGATTTCCTATTACACTAATCAGACAGGTCTAATGCCTAAAGTGCTCATGTCTTTCAAGTCACCTCTCCCAAACCATGGCGCAGAGCAGACCCTCAGCAATTACGCTGGAATAGTTTCCCTTAAAACTTGGAAGGTAGCCTGGTGCTGAACTCAACAACTTTAAAATACTCGGTCTGCAAAAACGAACTTAGCAATTGTGTTAGGCATTACGGTGTTGCTTTAATGCTCTGACATCCAATTATTCTTTCAACAAATAATTAGCGCCAAGAATGCTCTAAGCTGGGAAGAGGAGGACTGTGGGGAAGAGGCCCTCGGGGCCAGAACCGCTACTAAAGCCCGTTCTCTCTAAGGGACCCTGTGCCTATCGGTGCAACCCTAGCTGTGTGCTCTAGCTTGGGCTTCTCCCCATTTCCAGCCCCCACCCCCGCCCCCAACGCTGGGTGGAAGCGGGGTGGGGCGGGCTCAGCGGCCCTTCCGCACACCTGATTGGCCAGGCCCCTGTGCTTGTGACAGTCAAGAGCCGGAGCGGATCAGCCTGCTGCAGACCAAGTGTCCCCAGGGGATGTTGGCTCCGCCAGCTTCCGGCAAGCAGTGTGCTGGAGAGACAAGGGTGCTGGAAAACCCGTGGTGAGAGCGGAGACTCGCAGCCCTTGTGAGGTAGGTCAGCGGGGCTAGATTCTGGGAGGTGGCGGACTTGGAGGCGGGAACTGTGGCGCCAGGAATCTCGCGTCTCCAGACCCATATTGTGCTGCGCGCCTGAATCACTGGCAGGGCATCCGGGGATCCGTCCTGTGGGGCTGGTGTGTGGGCTCTTAGAAGTAGGTTGTGCTGCAGCTGGGTTGGAGGCTCGGCGGGACCACAGCCCCTGAGGACGGGGGACCGGGCTCCGGATCTCCCCTCGGGGGTGTACTCCGGGGGGTACCGCTGGGGCAGCCTCTGTGCACGCGCAGAGCGCTAGGTACCAGTGCCGATGAGGGAGGGAGGTGGAAATAACAGCCGTTTTGTGCTAGGCTTCTGAGCACGGTTACTTATATTGCACCATTCGGTCTTTACAACACAGCAGCCCATTGAGGGCGTTTCAGTTCTCATTCACCAGATGAGAAAACAAGTCACACAGTTGCCAAGCGCCAACTAGGATTTGAACCCTGTATGCAGATTCCAAAACCCACACACTTAACCAGCCATCACGCTGCCAGCCGCAGCCAGGTTTAGAGCCACCGCCTGCTCCTGTCCCCCACCCCCTTCACCCAGAGCCCTCCACAGCCAGCTCTGCTGTGGGCTCTGAAATCTGGACTTCAGTGCTGGGCAGTGAGAACCGGGCTGCGGAGATCTGAACTCTAACCCTAGATCTATCTGCCACCGACCTGCTGCATGACCTTGGGCCTGTATCTGTCCTTAGTTTCATCGTCATTTTGATGATGTAACCTGGCAAATTCTCCTCATCGTTCCAACAAGCTGAGCCCAGAGGAAACCAGACTCTTCAAAACTCTAGGTCAAGGTGCAAGTCTCCTTTTTGTTTTTAATTCTTGCACGTAGCACTGGGGCAGGCGCCCAGTAGATACTCAGGAAATGGGAGCTGCATAAACAAATGCATCCCTTTTCAGCACTGCCTACCAACCTCTCTGGGGCTTTGGACTTTTCATCCCCGGCCACCTTCTACCTAGCTGGCCTCCCTAACTGCTGCCTCCCCAGCTAGTGGCAGAGCCTGTTTCCACTGACAACAGCTCCCAACACTCTTGTGCCAAGACCACAGCCTCGGGAATCCTCAGCTGAGCACAACATGGGGGGTTCAGACCCTGAAGCTCTTTCTCAGTCCCTCCTGGTAAGGGCCTAACTTAGCTTACTCCCACACTGGGAACTTGCCTTCCAAGGAAGGTGATACCTCCCCAATCAGTCTGAAAAGCTATTTATCCCTCAGTGCCCCCTCTTACATGAAGCCAATTTGGATTCTCAGGGAACACAGGTCCCTCCCACAACAGCTGGTCCATCCCTCTATTGTAGCATCTGTACAGTGATTATTTCTCCTCCCTCAGGACCCCCCCTTCCCCCAACACACACACACCTTGGATGTATCGGAAGACACCGTAGCCCACACAGATTTGAGTGACAGTTCTCCCTTCTGGGTTTGTTGCATGAGGCACAGCTCTGATGGCACACTAGCTCAATTTTATTTCTGGTATAAAAATAGCTACATGTTCAGAAAGAAAGAAG